>JAJONT010070473.1:0-20188 GCA_029582345.1 Solanum oplocense x Solanum tuberosum | reverse complement strand
TTTTACGAAAATGGT
This sequence comes from Solanum oplocense x Solanum tuberosum, assembly GCA_029582345.1. Lineage (NCBI taxonomy): Eukaryota > Viridiplantae > Streptophyta > Magnoliopsida > Solanales > Solanaceae > Solanum > Solanum oplocense x Solanum tuberosum. Next base: position 20,173 of record JAJONT010070473.1, on the reverse strand, counting down.
CATAACTCCCTCATCCTAACTCGGAATGAGGTGAAACCAAGTGCGTTGGAAAGCTAACTCAAAGAGCTTTAATTTAATAGGTTTTGGCCCTTCCAGTTCCTTGTGTGCTAAGAGATATGCCCCTTTAAAGTTGACCCTCCAAATTGCATTTTTTTGCGATTTTCAAATTTTGATACGGTTGCTCTAAAATTCGGGTTAGACCCATTCCCCATGAAGTCGAATTTCTGAAATCATGCACGGATTTTGAGATATATGGAAATTACAATTATAGGTGTTTCTGAAGCACATTTTCGGGCATTTTTGGGGTCGTTTCACCTAACTAACCTTTCTTCACTGTTGCACCACACCTAACTTGTGTGGGCGTTTTAAGATGGCTTCAAGTTTGTTTGTTTGTCAGGAGTAGTTTTATTTAATCTTATCAAATACATTTAGTTTTTTATATTTTGATTTTATTTATTTGAATTATTTTGAACAGTTTATCTGATCTTTATTTAGAAGATCGTTGTTGTTAGAGAATTAGATTTGATTGTTAGATTAGTACTTAGAATTTCTCAAGTTAGTTACAATTTCATGTGTTTAAAGGAGATTCACTCAATCGCTCCACTTGTCAAACACTCTAGTTTTGAGTATAGAATTGTTTTAGCAGCAATGAGGTTCTAATCCATCTTGCTTTCTTCCTATTCTTACTAGAGGTTTGAGGGCACAGGAAAATACGTATGGACTTTAAGTGGAGGTGTGTTACTTTAGGCGTAGAAGAACCTACTTTGAAAACAAACACGCCTTGAGATATAGAGATATCGGTGGTTGTTTCATAGGATATTCAACATTCACTTTCTTTTGATTGAGGATGTCACTTCCAATCTGTCAAACAGATATGCCGACCCTGCAAATGACACTATCTGCATTTTGTATGATAAAATGGACAATATATTTGAACATTAATTTGCGACTTACATAAAGGTTGTTTCATTTTCAATGTGTACAGTTAGTCACTAACACTACAAACACTGAAGAGCCACCAAAAAGTGTCACCACTTTTTTGTTGAACTTGGTAACTTTGTAACTTGTACTGAACCTTATATACAAGTGCACTCCTCACTTCACTTCTCTATCGTTAAATTGAGTCTAGAACATCAATAATAAAGATGGTGTCATTTGAGTATAACTGATTGCACCAAAAACCTAAAAAAAGAATGTAGTTAAATTTAACTTTCTGCACATTGTTCACTATGCTCTCAAAACATCTTGAATTCCTCTTTTTCCATATAGCCCACCATATAGCACTAAGGATAATTCTCCATCTACTTTTGTCCTTTTCATGGACCCCTTCTTCCTCCCTACTCATTAAGGTCTCAGTTACTCTCCTAGGCATGGTCCAGGAAATGCCTTTAAGGCTGAGAAATATTCTCCATAGTTGTTGGGTGTACTTACAATGTAAAAATAGATGGTTTACAATCTCAAGTGTTTCACCACATAGGAAATACCTAGAACACAAGGTTATCCCTCTCTTCGGGACATTGTCCGATGTAAGGACTGCTTCCTTAGCCATTAACCATACAAACCATAAGACTTTATAAGGTATCTTGCTCTTCCATATTTGTTTCTAGGGCCATTTTGTACCTTTTTTTGATCCATCATCTTGTAGGCTTTGTTAACTTTGAACACTCTACTGTCATCTCATGTCCACCACAAAACATCCTCACATGCCTGCAATAATTGAAGATGTCCATTGTGTTGAAAATATCAGCAACTCTCATGATCTCCTAGTCATTTAACTGTCTTCTGAAAATGAAATCTTTTGGGGACCATAATTCAGTTATGGTACTTTGTTGGAACAAAAGTAGGTTGTAAATGTCTGGTAAAATAACTTCTAAGTTACCTTTATCATGCCATAATATCCTTTAAAAATTTGGTCTTTCTTACATCCAACACTTCTATCTTTGAGTTGCTTTTTACTTCATTTCACAGGCTCCTGATGGATCTCCAGAGGCTAACCCCGTAAGGAGTGGTCACTTCTTTAGTTATCATATTGTACTCTTCCTCATTTTCGGCTCTAATCATCTTCATGCATAACATATGGTTATTGTTTGCATAATTCCATAACCACTTCATACTTAGAGCCTTGCTTTGGATCGTTAGATTTTTTAACCCTATTCCTCCATTTTTCTTACTAGTCATTGATGTTTGCATAATCAAGACACAACTTTCGATGCAAGTGTCTACGATTGTGCAATAGTATAGTAACCCAACCAAGGGTTGGGGTCGAGTCCCAAGGGAGTGGGCGTGAAAATTAGTGGTTAAGTATGAAAGTGCTAAAGCTAACCGTAGCTAAAGACTTTGGCGAATGAGAACATAACAAATTTAAAAAGGGCGACGCAAGCGTCAAATATCAAATAGGGGTTTTGTCACAAGTAAGTAAAAGCAACCAACTTATCAAAGAGATCTAAGAAATGAAAGGGGGATTCTTGGGATGTGAATGAAATACGGGATAGGCTAAATCATTGGGTACATGCTTTTGATAGAGAACTCGTAGAGTAATTATGCCTAGGCTAGACTTTAAGAGGGATAAGCTCTCTCTCAAGCAACTTAGCCCATTTCAAATGCGTTCATCTCGGACACCCATTTGCCGCATGAAGAACAACCTCCACCTTAACCCACTCACTCTCTCGAGCTGAGTTTGTGGACATGAGACTAGGGTTCACTCTCTCGAGCTGAACCTCATGTCGACCCACTCGCACTGGTCATCAATTTATGGTCTTAGTTTTACGACCTCTCTCTTGAGCAAGCCGAAGACACATATATGAGATTGTATTTGCAACTACAACCTCATTAAGTTCATCCACAACCACTAAACGAAATCACATTTAAACTACAAATAAACTATCAGCAAGCAAAACCCAATAACTAATCTAACCCATATTCACAAAATCACACCCCAAGAATTGGGGTTTTAGCTACGCATGTAAAAGAGATAAAGGCGTATACCAATATCAGTTTCCATCAATGGGTATGCAAGATTAAGTCTTAAAACAAGCCAAAAGTGAAGAATCCAAGAGACCCACGTCCAATTTTTTGAAAATGAACAAGTTCTTCAAAACCCTCTCCAAAACTTAGAGAGAATATCTGTAAAACTCTGTCTAAAATTTGATAATCTAAAAACTAGGTAAAACAAGGTAAAAAAACTCGCTCTTAGAATAAAAAAACTGAACTAGTATTTATAGTTTTCAGAAAATGTGCTCCGAAAGATCTTTCGGCGACGTTAGTGGGAATCGCCGATGCATTCGGCGATCCGCCCTTTGGTCTACTTCGTCGCCTTTCATCAGTTGCCTTCAGCATCTCTGTGTCTTGGATAATTGGGTGATGTAGCACTGCTTCGCGGAGTCGTTCGGCAATACGCCGACTGCTCCTTTTCACCACCGATTTTCCCCTTTCCTTCAGGGCTCAACACACTGGAACAAAAGGCGAATATGCAATCTGTTGGCGATTCGCCGAATGGGTTCGGCGATTCACAGATCTTTGTTTCTTTGTTCTTTCGGCTTCTTTTTGCTCCTTTTTGCTAAGTAGTGTCCATGTTTTGCGTCAAACTTCAAATACATGAAAATTAAAGGTTTTCATCAGATATTGGTATAAAACATGCATTTGAGGACACTAATTTCATCAAAATATAGCCCTAAATGAGTTCAAATTGTGGACTCATCAGTCATCACTGCCTTCCATTTCACCAAGTGAAAACTTTTCTTTTCCTTGTTACCCTGCCACAAGAATTTCCTCCCGATGTTATCCAACCTCTCAATGACCCCTCTTGGAATAGGAAATAGGAAAAAGGGATATCATATAGGTTGGTAAAGCATCAAGTATTGTGTTAATAAGGGTTAGTCTACCTCCCCTGGATAAGTACTAAGTCTTCCACTTGGCTAGTTTCTTCTTGCACTTCTCAATCACACTGTTCCATATTCCTATGGACTTGTAGTTGGCTTTTAAGGGCATTCCTAAGTAAGTAGTTGGTAGTGCTCATGTTTCACCACCCATGATTGAAGCTAACCAGCTCATATTGTTCACCTCATTAATAGTACAAATCACACTTTTTCTCCAATTAGTACGTATCCCAAATACACCTTTGAACATGACTAAAATCACTCTTAAGTACTTAATTTGCTCCTCATCAGCATCACAAAATATCAAGGTGTTATCTGCAAGTGTGTAACTTCTAGTCTCTCAGTACCTTCTCTAAACACCTCAAAACCCCTTAACTCTCCTCTCAGGTTAGTTGTCTTAATCATGTTATTTAAGCCCTCCATAGTGATTAGGAACAAAAAGGGGGACAAGGGGTCGCCTTGTCAGAGTCCTCTCTGAGTTTGGAAGAAACCCGTAGGATTACCATTGATGAGAATTGAGAAGCTCACTGTTTAGATACAAAAGTTTACCCAATTCAGCCACTTCTGCCCAAAACTCATTATTTCCAACATCTTCATTAGGTACTTCCAGTTGACATGATCATACGCCTTTTCTATATCTAGCTTACAGTCCACACTAGGTTTCTTTTGTTTGTTTCTTGAGTCCATAGCTTCATTTGCAATCAAAACAGCATCTATTATTTGTCCCCTTTACTAAAAGCCATTTGTTGTGAGTCTATCAACTTGTCAACCACCATTTTCAGCCTCTCAGTCAAAACTTTGGAGATAAGTTTGTATACACTACCAATCAAGCTAATTGGCCTAAAATCTTTCAACTCCTTAGCACCTTTCTTTTTGGGAATAAGTGTTATGAATGTTGCATTGAAGCTCTTCTCAAATACTTCTTTCTCATAAAAGTTTTGAAAAGTGTCCATAATGTCTTATTTTACAACCTCCCAACAAGTAATGAAGAACCCCATAGTAAAGCCTTTTGGCCCTGCTGCTTTATCAATTGCACAGAACTTTAAGCACCTTAGGACCTCACTTTCCTCAAAGTTACTTTGGAGAGTCTACCTTTCTTCTTCTGTCAGAACTAGGCATTGTACATTTTGATACTAAGGTCTCCACTAAGTAGTTTCCTTATACAGTGTAAGTTTTGGTACCAAAGTTGTACAATCTTATTCATCCATAGAGATACAAATTTCTAGTATAGAAACTAAATTATCTAGCAATCAAAGCCCTTGATTCTGGCAGATTTGAGAATCAAGGGATGATTTTATTGATCTAATATCCTAACCTATTCAATAGCATATCAGATATGATTTTATAAGATCAGTTTAAATCCTACAAAATCATATTTGATGAGACTTAGTTACAAATCAACACTCCCCCTCAAGTTGGCATGTAAATATTTGTCATGCCTAACTTTCTTACAAAAAAATCAAACTTTGGTTTAAACAAGCCTTTTGTGAAAATATCCGCAATTTACTGATTTGTTGTGACGAAAGGCATGCACACGTTTCCTTCTTCAATCTTCTCTTTTATGAAGTGTCTGCCCACTTCAACATGCTTTGTTATGTCATGTTGAACTAGACTGTGAGCAATACTTATGGCAACTTTGTTGTCACAATACAACTTCATTGGTAACACAAACAACTTTTTTAGTTATTCCATTATCTTCTTAAGCCAAATCATTTCACAGATCCTATGGGCCATAGATCGGTATTCAGCTTCAGCACTGCTACGGGCTACAACATTCTGCTTTTTACTCCTCCAAGTCACTAGATTCCCCCATATAAAAGTATAATATCCTGATGTAGACCTCCTATCAATAGTAGAACCTGCCCAATCTGCATTTGTAAAGCTTTCAATGCCCCTATCTTGTCCCTTTTTGAAAAAAAACGTTTCCCTGGTGAACTTTTCAAATATCTTAGAATCTAGTAGACCGCTTCTTGGTGCTCTTCCTTTGGAGAATGAATAAATTGACTCACTAAGCTTACAACAAAAGTTATATCAGGTCGAGTGTGTGATAAGTAGTTAATATTCCCACTAGTCTCTGATATTGATTTTGGTCAACTGAATTTCCTTCTTTGTTTCTGGATTTCATATTTGGATCAATAGGTGTTTCAGCTGGACGACAACCATTCATACCTGTCTCTTTTAGAAGATCTAGTACATATTTCCTTTGTGACACCATAATGCCTTCTTTTGATCTTGCTACTTCCATGCCAAGAAAATATTTCAATTTCCCGAAATCTTTGATCTCGAACTCTGAGGCCAACTATTTTTTTTTTAATTTTCATTTTGGACAAGTCATCTCCTATAAGTATGATATCATCGGCATACACTATCAATATAGTTGTCTTTACATCAAGAGAGTGTCAAATGAACATGGTATGATTTGCTTTCCCTTGAGTGTACCCTTGTTTTTTTACAAACTTAGTAAACCTCTTAAACCAAGCTCTTAGAGATTGTTTGAGCCCATAGAGAGATTTCTTTAGCTTGCACACTCTAGTTCCATACCTTTCTTCAAAACCCGTAGGAGGATCCATGTAGACTTCTTCTTCAAGTATTCCATTCAAGAATGCATTCTTGACGTCTAGTTGTTGAAGGGGTCAACCAAGATTGGCAGCAATGGTCAAAAGAACCCTGATTGAATTCAACTTTGCAACTGGAGCGAATGTCTCAAGATAGTCAATCTCATAGGTCTGAGTGAACCCTTTTGCTACCAAATGTGCCTTATACTTGTCACGCCCCATTTTTCCTAAGAAAAATGGACCTTCGACCTAACAACTCTCTTTTGGGCTTTTGGGTTGATTGAAAAGTCGCCACCTAACAAATTAAGGCGCGTTATGGCACCTATCTAACCTAGCTAAATCTAACTAAGGTCAACGAACCAGAGATCAGGGTAAGGGTTCAAGTTACTTCGAGGGGAAGGTGTTAGGCATCCCTCGAGGTCCACAAATGTGGGTCCCGGCCGTATCTCATGCAATTTATGTGGGGGTTACAAGTAGCAATTAAGGTCACTTCATTATTTGGTTATTTATTGAACATGTTTGCTAGGTGATAACTAACATTAAACAATTAAGATCGACTCATTTATATATTTAATTAATTAAGCATGCAAAACTAGGTGATAACGTAATATTAAATAATTAAGGGCACTTTAGTTATTTTAATTAATTAGTTAAGCATACAAGATTAAGCGATAGCATAATATTAAACATGAAACAGTTATAGAGAATAAGCGAGAAGACAGAATATACATCAATAGATAGGAAAATCAATTTGTTATATTTTATTTAAACTACCCCATATAATTATAAATATAAAACAAATAAAGGGAGAAGGAATAACTCTATGGCGGACTGGAAATTATGCACTTCTGGGCATATTTTGTTGACATGCTGATGCTAATCTAGACCTAAAGACATGACTTCCAAATAGATTAACATGCTGACAGAATAAACTAACTGATTTGCTCAAATTCATTAGATTAAAATCCTAGAGGCATGATGTCTAATTGTTATAAATCAATTTCCGAATTTGAGCAGCATTAACATATGAGACAAGATTCTACAAGTTCAAGATCAAGCAAATTTGAACATATTCATGATGTGTTGATTAATCTGATAAGGTTATAAATGGAGGTTGATTTTAAGCCAATATTAAGATATATTCCAATATGCTTGCAAGGTTATGATTCAAGTAACATAGGCAGATTTTAGCAATCACACATAGCAAAATAAACTAAACTAAAAGTGAAAAGAAACAATTAGCACGTATATCCCCCTCCCCCTTAGACGATTCCCCCAAGTTATTTCATATATAGAGAGTTAGAATTATACAACAATATTACAAAAACGAATAAAATTTGAATACAAAAATTAAACAAACTAAGGTAAAGCTTCAGTCCGACATCCGTTTCCATAGGGACCCTTCAACCTCCGTACTTAAGTTCAAAACCTGTCTAAATAAAGAGAAACAGTGCGCCACCAGCATATAATATGAAGAAAGCATGACAACATTTAGTTAACACAAAGGCAAAATAAATACATATGCTAATCAATTCACAAAGCGAATATGCTAAACAACGAATATGGCATCACATATAGCATCACACCTATCAAGAAAGGTGGAGAGAACTGACCGGATACTCCTTTTATTTATTAAAATTCTCTTTGGATTTATGCATACGCGTAAATAACGTTGATGCCAAAACAAAAATTAGATGTATAGAAATATACTAACCGATTAAGCAGTTTAGTAAATCAACAATGAAGACAAACTTAATCCCGAAAATGACCCGAACACAGCAAAACAGCAAGTATAGAGAAGCTTTAATGTTTACCGGAAAAAACTAAATTCTATTTTTTAGAGTAGAGAGCAATATATATATTTTTTAGTATTCACGTATGAGCAAAATCAAGATGTGAGAGTGTATCTCTGTGTGTAAGAGTCCGTGTGTTTCCCCACGTAATAAGAAAGAAGGTCGCCCTTTATAGTAAATAGGAGAGCACATAATAAAGGAAGTGAACCAATTAAGAGCAATTAGCAAAATTCTTTCGTTAACTAAGAGAGTCAGATTAGTAGGACTAATTCTCTTACCTTCAACAAATAATTAGGCACGAATCTATCCATATATAATTAAGGCAAGAAAGATCCATTTACCAAAAACCAATTCATTGGCGAGTATAAAAACATAATTGTATTCATCACACATTATAATACAATTTAACATAATCAGACAAATGAGAAGAATTGGAAGGAAATATATGGGATCCACAAATATAATTATTTATTGACAGGTTTAAATAAAAGTGTACAACCTAGAGAAAATAATGACTCAGCAATTATCAAAGATGGGAAGAATCAAATATCAATCCAATTTACCAATTTTAAACCTACAAGATTGCTATCAAATCAACAAGTACTACTAATTAATGGCAATTAACAATTAAGGCGGAGGATTTTCTAGTTGCCACAAATAGGCAATATTAATGTTGGGAAACGAAATTGGAGGAGAATATACATAAATCAACATTAACCCGTAAATAAACAGGTAATAGTCCTCCTAAATCAAATAAGGTACCAAGAACTAATTAGCATGCTAAATTACCACATAAGAATAGTAAAACCATCAAGGCTTTGTCAAAATTAATTCAATTGCAAAATTATTCTAACTTAATCAAGCACAGAAATGGTGTGTGGTAGTATGAACTAGCATTCATCATTTTACAAGTTACGATTTTCATATCACTTAAACATCATAAAACTGTAATAAGCCACTAAAGAAATATTATTAGTAAGAATATATGAATCACGAGATGAACAAGTGGAGTAATAGTGAAGTAAGAGTATATCGGGGACAGATTTGTCTAGATCCGTCTTCAATCGATCCCTTGAACTTGTTGAGCTCGCTGCTCGTTGTTGTTGCTGGTTGTCGTTGTTGTCCTCATGGCTGCTGTTTTCTTCTCCGGAAAGAGTGTGGGGGAAAGGAGGCGATAGGAGAGAAGAGGAGGGAGAGGGCGGCGTTGCCTCTCACAAGCGGCTGCTGCTATCCTCGCTGGTGCTGCTGGCAGCTTTCGCCAGAGCAGCTACTGGTTGTTGTCGCTGCTCGCTAAGGATCTTTCGCCGTGCACTGCTGCTGTTGCTGCCGGCTGGAGCTGCTACCAGTGATGAAGGCTCGCTGGTGGTCCTCGCCGGCTGCTGGTCAAACGAGGAGAAAAAGGAGACGGAGAAGCAAAAGGGCGTAGAGGGGAAGGAGAAAAAGGAGAAGAGGCGAGGGGAGAGAGGCTCGCCAAAACCAGGCGGCTGCGATGGACGGCGGAGAAAAATCAGAGATTAGAGATAGGGGGCGGCAGCTCTAGAAGAGAGGAGGAAGAAGTGACAAAAATCTTAGGGCTTTGGTCTCTTTAGGTTTAAAAGGGAGGTTTTAGAAGATTTTCTAAGTCGTCCGATCAAGATCAGATGTAAGGTTGAGATTACATGGAGAGGAATGGGTGGTTCAGATTAAAAGATGAGGCTTTCAGATTTGGGTTCAAAGGATGGCTAAAATTGAAATAGTAATTTGAATTGGAATGGCTAGAATTGAAATGAATTAGAATAGAATAGGCTAAAATTTAAATGATTTGGAGGAAAATTTAAGAATTTCTATCCAATTAGTAAAAGACTACATATTTTAAAATATTTCCATATATATTATACACATCTAAGTTTCTTAATACATTTATATAAGTAATTATTTCGAGTTTAACTATCGATAAATATAATAATAAAATAATTTAATAATAATTACGATAATTTTTTATAAATCAAGCTGACTAAAATATATAATATTTAGACAAAATCGACTAAAATCTTGCACTAGAAATATTTTTAAAAATACATATTTAATCGAATAGCATTCCCAAAAAGGGTTAGAGGTTGGTCAAAAGGGTACGATCGAGACTTTGGTATTAAGTCGCCTACATATCTCTGATTATATGAGAATCAGGTCGTGTGTAGTTCTAGATTCAGGAGCAAACGAAACTCCTAAAAATTGGAAGAGCGGTACGATATTCGAATGGGGACGATATTGACTTGAATGGATAGGATTAGAGTAACGAGAAAGGCATGACAGAGAGATTTTCAGCTTTAAGCACGGCGGAGGAAGAGAAGTAATATGAGTAGCAAATAAGGCCTTTGTTGCGATAGATATGTAAATAGGATAATCGTAGCCAAGAGGGTGATTGGTCTCGCTTGCAATTTCTAATATGACTAGATAGAATGTTAGCTTATAAAATACAAAAAGTGTGAACCAACACGATAAAAATATAAGTGCTAGAAAGTAATAATGACAAGAGGAGATAGGAAGACGTATCTGCTTTGAGAGATATAGTGCAAACCCTGATAAGCTTTGGCTTAACTTCTTGAAGAATTGCGATCCATCTCCAAAGAATAATGTTAACCTGAGCATCCTAATGTAAGGTGGAAGATCCTAAATGTTGTATTTTAAGGCGGACGAGCCTAATGTCCTATTGTAAGGCGGGCGAACCTAATATCATCTTGTAAGGCGGACGAGCCTAATGTCCTATTTTAAGGCAGACGAGCCTAATGTCGTATTGTAAGGCGGATGACCCTAAATGTTGCATTGTAAGGCAGACGAGCCTGATGCCATATTGTAAGGCAGACGAGCCTGATGTCGTATTGTAAGGCGGACGAGCCTAAATGTCGTATTGTAAGGCAGATGAGCCTGATGCCGTATTGTAAGGCAAACGAACTTGATGTCCTATTATAAGGTGGACGAACCTAAATGTCTTATTATAAGGTGGACGAACCTAAATGTCTTATTGTAAGGTAGACGAGCCTGAATGTCGTATTGTAAGGTAGACGAGCCTGATGTCGTATTGTAAGGCAGACGAACCTGATGTCGTATTGTAAGGCAGACGAGCCTGATGTCATTTTGTAAGGCAGACTAGCCTATGAATATATTCGGTATGTCACAATAACAAGTTGATAATATCATATTCGAAATAGTCAAATGGTAGCTTGATTCAGATAGTAGCTCTTTATGTCAAATCTATTCCTGCATCCAGAGACAAATCGTAAATTTGAAAAGAAAGATTGGGTAATACATGTGCTTGCTTGGACTTCGAAATTACACTCCATTGTGATGAAATTTTTGAGGCATTCTCAAAAATTTCTGCCCCAGTTTACAGTATAAGATATATACTCACTTTATTAAATATTGTCATGGAATTTTTTAGGTTTCCTCAAAATTCTGCCCCAGTTTCATTAGCGGGTAATTCTGTGATCCTACTTCACTTAAAGAAAGTTATTAGTTCAAAAAGAAAGGTGGTTGTCTAGTATTTGGACATTAAGGCTCGACTTTGAATTAGAACGTCAATGATGTTCAAGGTTGGGTCAATTTGGAAAAGAACATTTTGAATGACCATGGGTAAGAAAAGAAATTTATTTGATAGAGACCGGACCCAAATAAAAGGTTGCCTACGTATCCAAAAGGAAATCAGGTCAAACGTAGTTCAGGAGTACAAGGGAGAAATGAACGAAATAAAAAGGAAGTTTCGGGCATAAGATCTAAGAACAAAAGAGACACTTTGCTCATAAGAGTCTTGTCCTCCTCAAATTCTTTGATGCGATTTGCGCTTCCTTGTCAAGTGTCTTGAATATATTCCTGTGGGATCTCCTTGAACAATGACTACATTCGTTGTAGAAGAATTGCAAATGTTGTTTAGTAGTCCTTGTTCCACTATAATTTTCCCATTCTCAATCATATTCTGGATCTTATTTTTCAATGCTGGACATTCCTAAGTGTCATGACCTTGAATATTTGAATGATACACACAGTTCTTAGAAAGGTCCAAAGTTGAAGATGAGTTCTTAGGGATCCATCCTTCTCTTGGACTCGACTAAAATCTTGCACTCGAAATATTTTAAAAAATACGTATTTAATCGAATAGCATTCCCAAAAAGGGTTAGAGGTCGGTCAAAATTGGGTGTCAACAATACTTCTCCAGGGATCCATCTGATTTAAATTTGATGGTGAACACCCATTTGCAACCTACTGTTTTCTTTCCACGTGGCAGTTCCACCATTTCCCAGGTTTCATTTCTATCAAGAGCATTCATCTCCTCTAGAATTGCCTTTTTCCACTTGGGAACATTCAAAGCATCCTGCACATTTCTCGGTATCTCCATTCCATATAATTGAGAAAGGAAAGCTCTATAGGAAGTGGACAAGTTTCTATATGACAAAAAATTTGACATGGGATGGTTGGTGACTTTTCTTACCCCTTTACGTTAAGCAATTGAAAGATCAAGGTCTAAAGTAACAAGGGGCAAATCAGAATTAGGTTCTATGGAATTACCTTGTGTATCGGTGAGATCTTGCGGGGTGGACATTTTGTTCTGATGAGTGTCCTTGATCTCTTTTTCTTGGTTCCGGTTTCTTCTCATGTAAACCTGTAATTCCTTTGTTTGGTCCCTGTTCTTGTCATTAATTGTATCATGAAGAAGCTGTATTGTCTCAGTTTCCTTAGTTTTAATAATTAAGTTGGGATCTTTTGCCTTATCTAGGTTATTACCAAAAATACTATTTCCCGATTCTATCATGAAACTTGGATCATATTTTTCCTTACATGTGAGGTCAAGAGGATTCTTATTGTCCCTCGAATCTTCTCTATGTTTCTCCCCCTGAAGATGAGTTCCAAAAAACAATTGAGATTCAAAAAATGTGGCATCCATTGTGACAATAACCTTCCTAGTATTTGGGTTGTAGCACTTGTATCCCTTTTGACTAGGGGCATAGCCAACAAAAACACATTTCTTAGCACATGGGTCAAGTTTACTCCTATTATGATCATGAATATGAACAAATACACTACACCCAAAGACTCTCAAGGATAGGTCAGCGATCAATCTAGATTTAGGGAAATATGTCTTAAATATACTAAAAAGGGTTTTAAAACCTAGAACACGGGAAGGCATCCTATTAATAAGTTAGGTGGATGTTAAAAGAGCTTCTCCCCAAAGAAATTTAGGGACTTCACTTCTGAACATTAAGGCCCTAGTTACTTCCATAAGATGCCTATTTTTTCTCTAAGCTACTCTATTTTGTTAGGGTGTATTAGGACATGAACTTTGGTGTACTATTACCTTGAAAATGAAAAAACTGCCTAGCTGGTCATTGAAAAACTCTCTCCCATTATCACTCTGAAATATTTGAATCTTCTCGTTAAATTGTGTCTCCACCATAACATAAAAAGCCTCAAACATATGTTTTACTTCCCCTTTGTGTTTCAATAGGTACAACCAAGTTAGTCTAGTGTGATCATCTATAAAACTCACAAACCATCTTTTTTCATTTACAGTTGCTACCCTAAAAGGTCCCCAATCACTATGGATCAACTTAAAAGGTTTTGTTGCATGATATTTTTGGGAAGAAAAAAGATGAATGTCTATGTTTAGCCATTTCACAAATTTCACACTCAAAGGAGGATGCACTTTTATTTATTAACAATTGAGGTAACAAGAGCTTCAACTAATGAAAACTAGGATGACCAAGTCTATAGTGCCATAACATGAATTTATTATCAACTAGAACAGAGTTCAAGCAAGCTGAACTTAGATTTATTGAATTGTCACCATCTTCAAGAAAATAGAGACCTTCAGACTCTCTAGCATTGCCAATCGTCCTCCCCGAGACCTTGTCCTGAAATACACATGAAATAGAGTCAAAGATAGCACGACAATTAAGATTTTGAGTCAATTTGTTAATGGACAAAAGATTATGAGACAATTTTGGAACATGAAGGACATCAACAAGAGTCAAAAAGGGTTTAGTTTGACTGTCCCTTTTCCAGCAACTGCTGAGAAGGAACCATCAACAACTTTTACTTTTTTATTTCCTGCGGATGGAATGTACATCGAGAAAAAATGGAAATTCCATATCATGTGATCACTTGCCCATGAATCTATGATCCAAGAACTAATACCAGTAGAATCTGTACTCAAATAAATAGAAGGTACATTGCCTGCTTGGGAAAAAGAACAAGTAGGAGTAGGAGTATCAGGTTTACTGATTTGGAGTTGAGATTTGAGAAGTTTGTGATGTAACTCTAATTGTTCCTTGGTGAATGGTGGCATTTCTGGAGAAGATTTCACCCCTAACTCTTCGCTGGTACATTGAAAGACCTGGTTGCCATGGTTGTCTGGCCTTTTTTAATTCCAATTAGACGATTTCCCATGGATTTTCCAACAAGTCTCACGAGTGTGCCAGTATTTTTTGCAAAAATCACACCATGGCTTCTTTTTCCTGTCATTTTCATTTTTCGCAGCAATTAGAACAAAAGAATCTATATTTTTTGTTTACAGATTGGGATCTATTTTTAGCATAACATTCCTCCTTGTTTCTTCTTGTCTAATCTCAGAAAAAGTTTCCCCCAAAGTAGGTAGTGGGTTTTTTCCAAGAATTCGAGGCTCATCGAATTCTTGGTTCAACCCTGCTAAAAATAGAAAAACCCTCTCATTTTCTTCCTTTTTCATTGCTTTCATGCTATCCTTAGGACACTCTCATTCATCATTATAGCATTGATCTAATTCTTGCCATAGGGAAACCATCTCATTATACTCCATTTGTTTCACAAAGAATAGTCTAGTTTGACTTGGCACGAAGTTTAAGAAAATAAAGAAGACTTTTAAATCTTGTGGTCCTAAATTAAAGTTATGTCAAATGTATAAAATTGCCCTTTAATCTTGTGGCCTTAAATATGCCACGTGGAAAGTTGAAATTGAAATGTTACCAAAAAAAGAAAGAGGTCACTCTTTTTGAAACAGACTAAAAAGGAAAGGAGGTCATTCTTTTTTAAACGTGGGAGTAATAAATAGTAACACCTCTCTCCCCCTGCCTAGCTTTCCACAATTTAATTTTTAATTCAAAAATCTGAGAGGCATTCTCTAAATCAGAATTAGTCTCTCTAACAGCCTCCCAAACATCCCTAGCAGTGAAAAGAAACAAATATGGCTTACCTATGGCAGGATCCATGGAGTTTAGTAGCCAAGCGATTACCATCGAGTTTTCTAATCTCTAGGCGTTCATTTTCGGGTCTCCTGGTTCAGGCTTTCTCATTTCTCCAGCTAGGTGTCCAAGTTTTCCTCGGTCATCAATTGCCAAATGGACAGATTGCACCCATTCCAAATAATTCTTTCTATTCAGCTTGTGAGAAATAAGCTGAAAAGAAAAATGAGAAGAATCGCTGCCTTGGTCCATTGGAGCTTTGTTAATAGAACTCTCAGCTTCTATCGATGTCGTTGGGTGACATAACCCAGTAAATGTTATTTTAGTCATAAGCAACACAAGAATGAAGTTGCTCTGATACCATGTAAGTTTTTGTACTAAAGTTGTACAATCTTATTCATCCATAGAGATACAAATTTATAGTATAGAAAACCAAACTATCTAGCAATCAAATCCCTTGATTTTGGCAGATTTGAGAATCAAGGGATGATTTTATTGATCTAATATCCTAAACATATTCAATAGCATATCAAATATGATTTTCTAAGATCAATTTAAAATCCTACAAAATCATATCTGATCACACTTAGATATTTACAAATCAACATACAACCTAGTGTAGTAATTAATGATTTCTCTTTCAATCATGTTCGGCTCTTGAATCAATTATCCTTGCACAACAAGCTGGTCAATGTTGTTGTATCTTCTGTGTGCATTTGCAGTCTTGTGAAAGTATTTAGTATTCTTATCACCTTCCTTCGGTCATAGAGCCCTTGATTTTTGTCTCCAGGATATTTTCTCCTTCTTGATCAACTTTTCATACTTCAGCAACAACTCATATTTTAGTGCAAATTCCTCATTAGTAAGGGTTCTGTCTTCCAAGTCAGCATGTAGTTCAGCCATCTGTTCCAACAGTTTCCTCCTCTGTATGCTCAAGTTTCCTTTTTCCCCATTTCTCCATTTTTTGAGTTTGTTCTTCAAAGCTTTTAATTTGCATGCAAATCTATAGTCAGGTTTCCCTGTGAAGTTGAAGGAAGACCACCAATCCCGGACTCTATCAATGAAACCCTAGGATCTCAACCACCAGTTTTCAAAGTTGAAATAACTTTTGTTCCTTTCCCAGGATCCCCCAAGTAAGGCTATAAGTATGTGATCAGAGCTCAGATTCAGTAGGCAACTTCAAGGCTGTTCTATGTGTGTATATGTGTTTGTATCAGATGTTATTGATCTCATATTTTACTGCCCCATCTGTTTTGTACAAAATGTCATACCCTACAATCTCCATACAATTGTTAAAATTGTCAGCTGACCCACTATACCTGCTAGTATGAGTCATGCAAATATTGCAGTTTGTTAAAAGCCGACCAAAAAATTGATTACTCAACAAATGAATAACATTGAAGGTAAGACTAGAATTCCATCTCATCCAAGGAATAAGAAAATAATTGTAACAGAAAAAGAAACAACTGTTTGGGGCTCTTAAGGTTTGAGAAGGCTGCATCAAGGAGCAGTAGTGGCTGACGGTAAAGGTAGTAGTGGTGGTTGTGTGTTGGGAGGCTGGTGGTAATGGTAAAATTTGAAATTTACTGGAATATGTGAATAAACATCTTCATTATGATTTAAGACTTTGTACAAGATTTGAAATGGACATAATGCGCTGAGATGTTAATGATACAGTTTCCCTTCTATTAAATAGAAATAAATGAGGCCTTAGCTGCCTCATTTCCATTTAACTGACTTTCATATTCAGTATGCTTCTAACTGTATATCTAGATTGCTGAAGCAATTAACTTATGGAGTCTTTTTTTAGAGCAGAACATCTATCAAAAGACTTAGAATTATTTGCACAACATGCTGGTCGTAAGTCTGTAAACATGAAAGACGCTATTATTTCCTGTGAGTTCATGCTAGTCAATATCTATAATAATAGGTACAACAGATTGTGGACAACAATCCTTATTGCACAACTTAACTTTATCTACTTGACGTTGTCTCACAACTTAGCTTTACCTGCTTTTTATTAAATTTGCAGTCACTTTTCCAGATACTAAGAGTATTTTACAAGTTTTACTTAGAAATTGGCTTGACAAACAATGTTGCCTTATGTACATGGAATCATGCGTGTTTGCCAATATGTACTGTGTGTGTCCCTATTTTTTCACACCGATCCATAATAAAGATTGATAATTATTTGCTATTACTGTCAATTATTGCAAAATTGATAGGTTTGCCGTTTTCACAACTCATTTTAAGTTCATTTAAGATAGACATCTTTCAATTTTCCATACTATGTGTCTTGTCAGAGGCTCAGAGCAGTTCATTTTCAAAATTGGTTCAACATTGCTCCTTTTTATGAACCTAGGAAATACTAATATTTTTTAATATGTACTTCCTAGCACATCAGAATGATCAGCCTCATTGAGGTCCTTCTGCAATGACCTCAAAACAAAAGAGCCCAATTTGGAGAGGAAGAGGAAGAAGAATCCCAGAAAGGAAGCTAGAGTTGCTCCATATTTACTTCGTACTCAAGACACTTAGATTAGAGGTGTGCCAGTTTTACCATGTGTCCAGTTAGCCTAATAGCTTAGTGAGAGCAACAACCACGACTTTTTGACGTAAATAGGTTGACAGCATTACTGAAAAGCTACCTCAAAGTAGCGCCTAAAGTGGAAGGACAAGAAAAACTTCTGGATTTGAACTTCCATGTCTTATTAAAACTCTAGGACAAGCTCACAACTTGGAGCTTGGAATAGTATTGAACAATACTGATATCATATTAGGCGCATAATGTAGCTGCTGAGAAGCATTTTCTGTAAATGGATGCAACACTTTTGCACAGTGTATATTTGTAAAAGTAATCAGTTGATATAAAAGATTATTATACTTTTTTTAAGAGGTTATCAAAAGTGTAACCAGGCTGTAATGACTCGGTATCTTTTTTCAAGTGGATTTTAGTGTTATTTCATAAATTGTAGCTTACTAATTTTTAATGTGTTACATATTGAAGTGGTTAATTTATAAAGAATGAAGTTTTGGGCCAAGTTGTCACGATCCGACTTCTCGAGTCATGATGACACTTATTATAACCCACCAGTAGGTAAGTCCATCCATACCCAAAACGACAAGTAATGAGTACAAGGGTAGGACTAAACAGAAAATAACACTAACAATAAGGAAAGATAGCAATGGAAGCAAACTAAAAACTATATACAATAGAAATCATCTCAGAACCTAGAAGTCACGAGTACAAAGTTGTCTAATATGAAGAAATACAAGTTCCAAAAGTGGACCACAATGAGTCGTCTCAAAGGCAAAAAACTAGCTGACATATATACAAAAGGAGACAGGCTGATGCAGGACGTCAAGTGCTTACCCTCATCTCTGATATCCCAAAATCTACAAAAGATGGCGCGAATGATCACCGTTGGTAGCTGGTACTAGGACCTGCATCATAGAAAAGATATCGAAAAGGATGCAGAATGTAGCATGAGTACCAAAACAAAGGTACTTAGTAGGCATCATAGGTCGACTGAGTAGGAAGGGTAAAGACAATCAGAAGAGATAGAATCTACACACAAACAGAAGCCAAAGAGGGTATGAAAAGAAAGCACACGAGCATATCGAAAGTAAATCTAAGTATAGCTAAACTAAATCTAACTGGGCCCCCATAAGTCTAGAAGGTACACTTGTGTGCAAGTTTAAATAAAATCCGAACGGATCCCCATAATCCCAACATGTACACAGAATAGCTAAGACTAGAGAAGTGCATCAAAACCAGATCTAACAAGTGTACGTTGTGCCTCAAACCCCAAGTGATGGCCTCTAACTAGAGGTGAAAACCTCAAACCATAAAACATCAACCTCAGGCTGGGAATAACGACCTTGAACCGTGAACATCAGCCTCAGACTGGAGATAAGAGCCTCAACCCAGAAATAGTCACAGTGTCCAATCAACTCCCAACCCAGCTAGTAAGAGTAACAAAGGTCATATCGACTCCAAAGAGGATTCCAATATGAAGACTAAGTCATCGTACAAGCATCCATATGAGGCTCCAAGCCTAGAACAACCCAATCTCAAGTCGCCACAAAGACACAACCCTCTGGTAACGCATCAAAGTCGTAGAGATAGGGAGAGAAAGTAGAAGATCTACAAAGTTGCGCAAATGCCTAAACTAAGGCTCATACTATTAGATTCAAGTCTACTATTCCAGTCTACAAGGATCTAGTCCGTCTGAAACGACGTCGGAGATGATAACAAGACTACAAGGCTCGCGAGTCTAAGACAACAATAGTTTATCCTAGACTAAGGCCAACTATGCTCCAGATGACAAGTAACAATGCAAGTAATTCACAACAGCATGCGACAACAACACACATAAAACTCCAACTAAATTCACTTTTAAATAGTAAAGGTGTGTAATGCTGGATTCGAAAGTGATTAGGGCGCCATGCAGAAGTTTACAGTTGCAAATCATATGGTGATAAATTGGATGACAAAAACTTATACTAAAAACATAATATTATTATATGAAAGCTAACATAAAAGAAAAATATTAAAATCATTGAGAGAATAAATCTCTCCATAAACAAGACTCTCTAAATGACTACATTGTGAGTTCTATTGTGTTCTACTATGAGAATATGAATCTTCAATTTATAGATCTCCAAACTTTTCTTCTAAGGAAAGAATAAACCAAATATGGAAGAGAATTATATTTTCCTTTCAGGAAAAGTAAAAACAATTATGATAATGCTTAATTTTT
>JAJONT010070472.1:0-14854 GCA_029582345.1 Solanum oplocense x Solanum tuberosum | reverse complement strand
TGGATGTAAATAAGTTTTTTTATTATTCCGCACTATTTTCATTATTGAATGCAATGAATGACTATGTGGCTTGTATAAGACCCCTTTGGGGTCGAGTACGCCTTGTTACGACTTGGGGGTGCTCCCGGGTCGTGACAGTTTCATTGTGAGTTATAAATGTGGCATTCTCATATTTGCATGTCCGAACATTGAGATATCCTGTATTTTAGATATGTTGTTTATACATATTCCAGTGTGGAGTAGGCTTAGACGGAGTTGGAGTATGGTTAAGTGTACCCTCATAGTCCTAGATCTACGTGCCCCCATAGGTTATTATGTCCCATCTGTTGGGCATCAAATTTAGTGATCACCCTAGTCATGCCTTTATACCCCTGGCAAAGTATATTGGGTCCTCTTGATGGGGCGTATGCATCAGACTCCGTGTTTAGCTCACATGGTTTTATGTCGCTTAATAGTAGCTCCCACAGTCAGAATTCAGTGTATTTGACAATGTTTTCAGTCATATTTTAGCATTCAGCCTCAGTATGTCATGTTTAAAATTAGTACTTGGTCATTGTATTTACTTTAGTCTTCAGTATATTCCGGCATTTACATTCAGTTCAAATTATGTTATTGCTCAGTATGCTTTATTCTATGTATTTTATTCAGCTATACTATTTATCCTGCATGCTCAGTACATTTCAAGTACTAACGCATACTCTACTCTACACCTTTAATGATATAGGTTCACGTACTCAACAAGCTGATCACGCATAGATCAGTTCATGATTTCCAGTTCAGCAACTTCAGTAGTGAGTCCTCATACTTTGAGGACAATAAACATGCTTTCACTTTAGTCCTTTTATTCAGGTTTCGGTTTTACTAGAGTTAGTTGGGGCATGTCCCAGCAACTTTAGTCAGTTAGAGGCATTTTCAGACATAGTATTAGATTCATCTTTAGTTTTGAGTTTCATCTTCCAGTTTTTATTAAACTCATAGTCTTTTATATATTCAGATCAGTATTGGGTATTCCCTACTTTCAGTTAATTGTGGTTTTAAGCTTCCGCATAGTATATTTTATTCAGTAATCTTTTAGTATGCTTATGATATGCTAGCTCAGGGTTATCTTGGGGTCACTCGTGATCCTAGGTCCCGTGTTTACATCTAGGGGGTAGCCTTTGGGCGTGACAATGCTATAACTTGATTCCGATTGGAATATGGTGATCCAAATTGGTATCTAATCTATTTAACTCTTCGATCCACAAATGGTTAACATGCAAAACAATGGTTCCAGGCCAGTAGCTCCAATCATGAGCTAACAGGGGAGCCCGTATTGAGAGGATGTGGCTAAGGTAGGCGTAGAGGAAGAGGAAGGAGAAGAGGATGGGGAAGGGTAGTATCTGCTAGTGATGAAGCCCAAGCTGAGAATGTACTTAGGTAAGAGGCCCCTCCCACACCCCAAGATGAGGCAGAAAAGAATGTGGAGATTGAGGTGGAAGAGGATGTTGAAAAAGACGATGATGCATAACCGGGGACTGCAGGACTTCCCCCTTTAGATCTAGCTATAGCTCATCAGATTTTGACTTTTTCTGGGTGGGTTGGTGCAAGCTACTCAACCTCCAGTCATCCACCGCGTTTTTGCTACAGTCCCTAAGATGGATGGAGTGTTTGGTGCTGATACCTTCTTCCATCAACTTTTGGGCCCTGTGATGACTGGTAGTGAGCACGAGATGCTAACCAAGTTTTGGAAGTTAAAGTCGTCGATGTTCCATGGTTCTGAAAGTGATGATGCCTATTACTTCATCCTAGATTTATATGAGAGACTTCACAAGTTGGGTATTGTGCACCAACATGGATTTGAGTTCGTGACCTTTCAGCTTCAAAGTAAGGCGAGACAGTGGTAGAGAGCCTTTGTGGAATCTTGATTGCAAGTCTTGCCTCCACTTACTTGGGTTCAGTTCAATGCCTTGTTTTTGGAGAAGTATGTGCCACGGATATTGAGGGACCGCAAGGAGGATGAGTTCATGGCTTTGGGGCAGTGTGATATTATTGTAGTTGCTTATGAAGTTAAGTTACATGCCTTTTCCAAAAATGCGACGTAGTTGGTGACTACAAAAAAGAGAGGATCTGTTTGTTCGACAAGCTATTGAATCTCGAGTTGCAGGTATTGTATGTTCACATGACCTCTTCAAGTAAAAGATTTACTGAAGTGATAGACTTTGTGAAGAAGGCAGATGGATTGTCACGACTCGAGAGCACCTCCTGGTCGTAACACGGCATAGTTGACCCCGAAGGGGTCTTATACAAGCCCCATAACTCATTCATTGCATAAGATACTTGAAAATAGAGAACCATTAAAAACATTCTTTACAATCGAAGACATATCATTAAAAGCAAGCGGAAGACTTTCTAGACTTTGAACACTATGTCTCAAACCATCTAATACTTTGAATACAACATTGGGACTTAGCCCATACAAAAGCTTTAACAAAACTAAAGACATAAAAAGAACATAGTGGGTTTTGTCCTCGAAACTATGAGGACTCACCAAGTCTTCATCTTCAAGCACCTTAGAAACCTAATCCTTCAAGCATAGAACACCAACATCTCCAAACCCTACACTTAGTAAGAAAAGGGGAAGAATAGGGTTAGCACATTAGATGTACTAAGTATGATGACCATGCAAAAACATGCTTAAAAAGGACATTTGAGTTGAAAGTCATGCTTTTATGCCATTTTTGTAAAACTTCATGAATATTGATACAAGAGGCATAATAGAAGTCACAACCAACATACCAAGTCACATAATCCACATTTGAACAAGATCACATATAAACCTTTACCTTCACCTTGAGCCTCCACCTCAAGTAACCCTCAAGTTATACCTTGTGCATTGTATGGATAACGTCCCATACCACCACCCACATTAAGGCACCACCTTAAGGTCACCAAAAGTGAACTTACCATTCATCCGTTCCACCTGAACACAATAAAGCATTTAAGAGACATAAACAATACAAGAGTCAGATCATCACATTGAGACCAACATCTAAGACAACTCTAAATCATACTTGTGCAATGTTCAAGTAGCATCCCATACTACTACCCATACTAACTACTCCTTCGAAGTCACCATAGACAAGCCACATTCATATACAATAAGTCAAGACAAGGAAGTACTCACAATATAATATTCTAAGTATAGTATGCATCATTACATTTAAGCATTAAAGAGCCAACATTCTTCATTAAAGACATTTAGAACACATTCATGCATTTAGACATTAGATCAACATACTTCATTATGACCTCATCACAAGAGCCCAATCACATTCATTAACATAATAAGGAATACACCATTACCTCTCTCAAATGCCTACTTGAGCAATGCATACATGGCGTCCCATATCACTACCCACACTAAGTAGTACATCCTTAAGAAGCCATAGTTAATTAACATTCTTTGTGGGGGTAAGCCTTAACCGACATAGACCATGTGAGCTTGACATGGAATCCCGGTGTCACCCTCACCGGATAAGGGACTCCTCCTTGCCTAAGGTAGGACCATCATTTTTATAGCTTAAGTGGATCTCCACTTGCTAGACCTATGTAGGCACATAGTTTATGGGATAGGGAGATTGTAACTAGATACCCCGCCTCAACTCAGGTGAGTGCATCCATCTCAAGAGATTGCTACTAAGTATCCCACCTCAACTAACATAGTAGCACGCATCTCAATCTATATCCACTCGGTGCTTGGCATTATTCCCCACGAAGTATTGACATTCATTACATTCATTCATGAAGGGATACGAGATTGCTTCTAGATACCCCGCCTCAACTAACATATATGCATCCATCTCAAACCCAATCATTCATTAAAGGGATAGAGATTGTTACTAGATACCCCGCCTTGACTCATGTGAGGGCACCCATCCCAACCCATCATTCATTGGAAAGCTCATATATTAAAAGATGAGAATAACCTTTCACCTAGGAACCCCATTTCATTCATTAGAGTACAATCAAGGATAACCTTTCCATAGACTCAACATTCATTAAAATTAACACTAAACTTCATTCATTCATTCATTTATGAAAAGGCTACCAACATTAGGTCACCAATTCCAGTCATTAAGACATTAAGTCAAGATACATTCATTCATGATCACATTCAACAATACATGAAAATGATGCCTTAGCCTACCAAATCAAGAGATCACCATATTATATTATAGAAACCCTTCACATTCCTTCATCAACATTCATGAGTGTTTAGTGAGAATATGCTTTCAATCCCAACACATTTACATTCTATACAATATCATCATTCCATAATTGAAATCACATGTAAATCTTTCACATTATACATTCACAATTTTAACATTAAGATCATACTTCAATTCCTCACAATATACCTTCAAGGCCATGATCACAATGTACATAGTAAGTAAACACCTCCACCTTTCAAGTGGATCAACAATTCAAACACAATTCTACATTAGCATGAAATTAGGTCAACTTGCCCTTTCAAGGCTATGATCACAAATCCTCAATTCACCAACAATTCACTATAATTAGACCTAGATAATGATCCAAATCAATCTAAGCATGAATCCATCAACATTCATTCATAATCAACAAACCCACTTCATAAGGCCACGATTTAGGAAATGAGAGAAATCATGGGTTCATAGAATATTTTCATCATAAACCATCAATTAAGCATCAATACAATCAATATATGAAATTAGAAACCATTTGAAATCGTTTGAATAAAGAACCCATGAGATTGAGTAAAACCCTTAGTTTTTCCTGAACATTGAAAACATTTAGAAACTTCTTTGAAATTGACTCTAGGGTGAAAGCTAACCCTAGATGAAGGATCACCATACCTTTACTAAGATTCCCCAAGAAATTTGATGAAGAAACGCCTTGAATCCAAAACCCTGGCCCCCACTTCTTCTTCTTCTTCGTTGGGAACTTCTAGAGAGAGAAATATTTGAGAGGAGGTAGGTTTCTTTTGATTCTATATATGACTTAAATGAGAGGATTTAGGTCTAAAAAAGTTTATATACTTTCTAGGAAAGGAATAGAATAATAGGGACTTAACTTTGGAAAAGGACTAAGGACCCTAGAAGTTACAACTTAAAATTCTGCCCCTTGCCCATCTAAGCTCGCCCTTTGGACACTTGGGCTCGCCAAGTGCACTAGGCGACTCACCAAGTGCACCCTTGGATCGCCCTTTGTTCTAGCGAGCTCACTAAATGGGCAGTTCATTGCGCGATGGAGGGGGGCCAATGGGTGACACGCCAACCAACTTGGCGAGCTGCGACCTAGCTTGCCCTTTGGTCCACCAGCTAGGCCAAATAGGCTGCCCACTAAGTGATCACATGAGCCCAAGGGTGACTCGCCCAACCCCTTGGGCTATCAAGTAATCACATCGCCAAACAGCCCATCAAAGAACAAGGTTTCTTTCACTCGATCACGCTAGTCTAGGCCCTTGCTTGCACCCTAGGCTTCTACCTTGCTCCATTAAGGTTCTAAAACAGCCTAGACATCAACCTAAAGTCACACTAACCCAAACGTTAAGGCTCTAGTTCAACCTATCATTTTCCGAGTCGTTACATTAACCCCCACTTAGGAACAGTAGTCCTCAAATGACACTTTAAAACACCTTAAGGGAAAACGACTCGAGACTAGCAGCCCAACAATGATGACACATCAATATACAATGCATAAACATAGGAGGAAACATCAACACCACTTCAATAACTTCATAACACAACAAGAAGGTAGAAAATACATCTACAAACCCATTATGCATGAAAACTTCATCATTTCTTATTTCATTTGGAGGAACTTCCTTCTCCAACTCAAATCATGCTCATCATAACATCATTAAGTACATTTAAACAATTTTCTCATAAAAGCACATTTTGGCATGTTCAACAATTCAACCTCATGAAGCATATAAGCAACTCATACTAAATACACATCAACATGAGGAACATAAATCATAAAATCTCATTTTCTCGTATAAACAAGAATTCAACTAGAAAATGCACATCATAAGGAGACCATGTAAACACAATATCATACATGACTCCAAAGGCATTAAACAAGCCAAAAGGAACTCTTTGTCATAGGCTTGAATATGCATATAAAGAAAGAGGTAAGGATATCAGAACTCTCAACAACCTTACTACTAATCATACCATCCCCCACTTAGGAGTAAACCCAACTAAGGCTTATCATGAACAACACAAAGGTACCTTAATCAAGACATTCACAACTTTACAAGAAACCATCAACATACCTGTACTTTTAAACTAGAAAGGGCCTCATTAAGCAACTGTTGCTCACAATTAACCTTAGCACATCACTCAAGGTCTCATATGAGCCTACTACACCGGGTCTAAAACTTCTCAAACTCACTACATCTCTTAAGGTGAGAACATCAATCAAGCCTAACTCATGAACATCAAGAACACTTAAAGACCTTACCATCTAGGCGCATTATCCCCCACTTAGGAGAAAACTTATACTAGCTCTTTCAAACTTCACTTCTTTCCATCCTAAGGTCGGAGCAAGACATCACTAAACTTTCATACTCATCACACTTAGGAATTTCTAAAACACCACATTTCATCAACTCTTTCAACATACCTCAAAACTCATCATAACTAAGTCGGGTTTTACCAACAACACACATAACCATAAAGCAACCCATTCATAATAAAGTCAACATCACATTCTTCCATATCGCATCTATCAAGTCACATAGCCATAGTTGGCATCACAACCAATCCTTTTCTCTCCCTCAACCCTTGTAACATAAACCTTTCAAGTGGTCAAACACTAAAGACCATCGGATAAGGAACAAGAGATAGACATTATAGAGCTAAACTCTATGGCACAACTTGAAGAATGAAGAAGTGAAACTTTCTTAACACCCAATAGCCTCCTATTTATAATGTGGCACGCTTCACATTATGAACAAGACTCTATTAGATGTGGTCTGAGACATCCTATGACCATTCCAAAATCTTGTGCTCTCATACCATGTTTGTCACGACCCGAGAGCACCCCTAGTCGTAACACGGTGTACTCAACCCCGAAGGGGTCTTATACAAGCCTCATAGATCATTCATTTCATAAGATACTTGAAAATAGAGAAGAATTAAAAACTTTCTTTACAATCAAAGATAATTCATTAAAAGCAAGCGGAAGACTTTTTAGACTTTGAACACTATGTCTCAAACCATCTAATACTTTGAATACAACATTGGGACTTAGCCAATACAAAAACATTAACAAAATTAAAGACATAAAAGGAACATAGTGGGTTTTGTCCTTGAAACTATGAGGACTCACCAAGTCTTCATCTTCAAGCAACTTAGAAACCTACTCCTTCAAGCATAGAACACCAATATCTCCAAACCCTACACTTAGTAAGAAAAGGGGATGAATGGGGTTAGTACATTAGATATACTAAGTATGATGGCCATGCAAAAACATGCTTAAAAAGGACATTTGAGTTGAAAGTCATGCTTTTATGCCATTTTTGTAACACTTCATGAACATTGATACAAGAGCCATAATAGAAGTCACAACCAACATACCAAGTCACATAATGCACATTTGAACAAGATCACACATAAACCTTTACCTTCACCGTGAGCCTCCACCTCAAGTAACCCTCAAGCTATACCTTGTGCAATGTATGGGTAACGTCCCATACCACCACCCACACTAAGGCACCACCTTAAGGTCACCAAAAGTGAACTTACCATTCACCCTTTCCACCTTTACACAATAAAGCATTGAAGAGACATAAACAATAGAAGAGTCACATAATCACATTGAGACAATCATCTAAGACAAATCTAAGTCATATTTGTGCAATGTGCAAGTAGCATCCCATACTACTACCTACACTAAGTACTCCTTTGAAGTCACCATAGAAAAGGCACATTCATATACAATAAGTCATGACAATGAAGTACTCACAATACAATCCAAGCATATTATGCATGATTACATTTAAGCATTTATGAGCCAACATTCTTCATTAGAGACATTTTGAACACATTTATGCATTTAGACATTAGATCAACATACTTCATTAACACATCATCACAAGAGCCCAATCACATTCATTAACATTATAAGGAACACACCATGACCTCTCTCAAATGCCTACTTGTGCAATGCATAGATGTCGTCCCATACCACCACCCACACTAAGTAGTGCATCATTAAGAAGACATAGTTCATTAACATTCTTTGTGAGGGTAAGCCTTAACAAACATAGACCATGTGAGCTTGACATGGAATCCCGGTGTCACCCTTATAGGATAAGGGATTCCTACTTGCCTAAGGTAGGACCATTGTTTTTATAGCTTAAGTGGATCTCAAGTTGCTAGACCTATGTGGGCACAGATTTTATGGGATAGGGAGATTGTAACTAGATACCCCGCCTCAACTCATGTGAGGGCATCCATCTCAAAAGATTGTTACTAAGTGCCCCGCCTCAACTAATGTATGAGCACCCATCTCAATCCATATCCACTCGGTGCTTGGCATTATTCCCCACGGAGTATTCACATTCATTACATTCATTCATTAAGGGATAAGATATTGCTTCTAGATACCCCGCCTCAACTAACGTATAGGCATCCATCTTAAGCCTAATCATTCATTAAAGGGATAGGGATTGTTACTAGATACCCCACCTCGACTCACGTGAGGGCATCCATCCCAACCCATCATCCATTGGAAAGCTCATAGATTCAAAGATGAGAATAGCCTTTCACCTAGGAACCCCATTTCATTCATTAGAGTACAATCGAGGATAACCTTTCAGTAGACTCAACATTCATTAACACTAACATTAAACTTCATTCATTAATGAAAAGGCTACCAACATTAGGTCTATCAATTCAAAACTTAAGACATTAAGTCTAAATACATTCATTCTTGATCACATTCAACAATACAAGAAAAGGATGTTTTAGCCTACCAATTCAAGAGATCACCATATTACATTATAGAAACCCTTCACATTCCTTCATCAACATTCATGAGTTTTTACTGAGACTATGCTTTCAATCACAACACATTTACCTTCTATACAATATCATCATTTCATCATTGAAATCACATGTAAATCCTTCACATTATACATTCACTATTTCAACATTATGATAATACTACAATTCCTCACAGTATGCCTTCATGGCCATGATCACAATTTAGATAGTAAGTAAACACCTCCACCTTTCAAGTGGATCAACAATTCAAGAACAATTCTACAATAGCATGAAAATAGGTCAACTTGCCCTTTCAAGGCTGTGATTACAAATCCTAAATTCACCAACAATTCACCATAATTAGACCTAGATAATTATATAAATCAATAAACTAAATCAATCTAAGCATGAATCCACCAACATTCTTTCATAATCAACAAGCCCACTTCATAAGGGTACAATTTAGGAATTGAGAGAAATCTTAAGTTCATAGAATATTTTCATCATAAACCATCAATTAAACTTCAATAAAATAAATATATGACATTAGAAACCATATGAAACCGTTTGAAGAAGGAACCCATGATATTGAGTAAAACCCTTGGTTTTTCATGAACCTTGAAAACTTTTAAAAACATCTTCGAAATTGACTCTAGGGTGAAAGCTAACCCTAGATGAAGGATCACCATACCTTTACTAATATTTCCCAAGAAATTTGATGAAGAAACACCTTGCATCAAAAACCCTAGCTCCCACTTCTTCTTTTTCTTTTTTTTCTTTGGGAACTTCTAGAGAGAGAAATATTTGAGAAGAGGTGGGTTTCTTTTGATTCTATATGGAGTGACTTAAATGAGATGATATAGGTCTAAAAAGGTTTATATAGCTGTTCGGAAAGGAATAGAATAATAGGGACTTAACTTTGGAAAAGGACTAAGGACCCTACAAGTTACAACTTAAAATTCTTCCCTTGCCCATCTAAGCTCAACCTTTGGACACTTGGGCTCGCGAAGTGCACTAGGAAACTATCCAAGTGCACCATTGGCTCGTCCTTTCTTCCAGTGAGCTCCCTAAGTGGGCAGTCCATTGGGAGATGGAGGGGGGCCAATGGGTGACACGCCAACCAACTTGGCGAGCTGCGACCTAGTTCGCCCTTTGGTCCAGAACCCAAGCCAAATAGGCTGCCCACTAGGCGATCACATGAGCCCAAGGGTGACTCGCCCAACCCCTTGGGAGATCAAGAACTCCCATCGCCAAACAGCCCCTCAAAGAACAAAGTTTCTTTCACTCGATTACGCTAGTCTAGGCCCTTGCTTGCACCCTAGGCTTTTACCTTTCTCCATTAAGGTTCTAAAACATCCTAGACATCAACCTAAACTAATACTAACCCAAATGTTAAGGCTCTAATTCAACCTATTATTTTCTGAGTTGTTACACGGAGTTCGACGGGATGGGTAGGCCAAGGCTTTTTGCTAATAGGCCAAAGAATATAGGTAACTTTTCTGGCTCCTACTCCAGAGGTTTAGGAAGGCCAGAAATTATAGTTCGGCCAATGCATTCAAACATGCCCTCTTCTACGAGTGGTTACTCAAGAACTATGCAACAAATTCCTACTCAAGATGGATACTATTTTGCACAAAGCAAGAAGTAGTCTCTTGACCGATGTTGTTACAATTGTGGTGAAATAGGACACATAAGGAGAGATACTCCCCCATTTGCGTATGACTGAACCCATACAAGAGTAGAATAGAGCAGTGTACCTGCGGGTAAAGGAAATAATGGCAGAGGACGTCCAGAAGGTAGGCGAGGAGAAAATCAGAGAGGCTGGGTAAATGGTGATGTAGGTAAGGGAGCATTCAACCAGACAGAGAAGTTGTCCGCTAAGTTAACAGGGCTCAGTTTTATTCCTTTCCAGGTAAGACCAAGGCTGAGTCGTCTGATGTAGGGATCACATTTACTGTTCTTGTCTTTGACCGGATGACTACTATTTTGTTTGATCTGAGTTCTACTTACTCTTATGTATTAGTACCTTTTGCCTTTAGATTTGATGCAATTTGAAATGTGGTTGATGCCCCTATCCATGTTTCTAACCTGGTTGGAGTGTCTGTCGTAGTCACCCATGTCGATCGTGCTTGTTCTATCCTGTTTATAGGTTTTCAGACATGGACTGAATTGGTTATTTTGGATATGAATGACTTTGATGTAATATAAGGCATGACTTAGTTGTCCCCATATTATGTTGTGCTTTATTGTAATTCTAAGATTGTGACTCTAGAGAATACGGGTAGGGCAAAGTTAGAGTGGGAAAGGGTGTAGAAGCCTAAGCCAGCTAAGATCATATCTTTCATTTGTGTTAGGAAACTAGTGTGGTAGGGTTTTTTGGTATGTTTGGATCATATATGTGATGTCGATGTGGAGTCCCCCTCTATTGAGTCTATTTTTGTAGTGTCTGAGTTTAAGCAAGTGTTTCCTGCTGATTTACCTGGTACGCCTCCAGATAGAGATATAGATATTTGTATTGACTTGGAGCCGGGCCCTAGACCAATTTCCATTCCTCCTTATTTCATGGCTCCAACAGAGCTAAGATAGCTTAAGACCTAGATCCAAGAGTTCCTAGATAAGAGTTTTATCTGTCTTAGTTCTTCCCCATGGGGTGCTCCTGTCTTGTTTGTTAAGAAGAAGGATTGTAGTATGAGGATGTGCATAGACCACCAAAAGTTAAATAGGGTCACCATTCAAAATAAGTACCTATTGCCTCGTATAGATGATCTCTTTGACCAGATGAAGGGTGCATTAGTATTCTCAAAAAATGATTTAAGGTCTGGGTACCATCAGTTAAATATTATGCCCATGTGACATCTTGCAATTTGATAACTAGGAAGAAGCTTAAAAATTGGAAATTTTCATTTTTGGAAAGAATTTGGAAATTTGGAAATTTGACTAAGTATGGGAAAAAGGTGAGTTTTTGGCCAACTTTGAGCAGTCATAAATTCTATCTCAGGAGTATTTAGGTGTATTTCCAGTTATGGTTACGAAGCTAGTGGAATGATCTTTCCAACGCCACTGAGTTTGCTTGATTCCGAGTTCGTATGAGTGAGTTATGCCCTTTGGAAGTTGGGCAGTTGGCAGGGAAATCCGTCCGGAAATTTTAAGGGCATTTTGGTTTTTTCCCTAACCAATTTCTTTTGGGTTATATTGTTGTGTTAGACTGATATTTAGATAAGTTTGTTCCATTTTTAAAGAGTGAGAGTTAGGGTTTGAGAGTGAAGAGGAGAAGAAGAGGAGAAGGAGAAGAAGAAGCAAGGTTTTCGTCAAAGATCGTCGTGGATATCATCGGGGGTGATCCCTACTAGGTATGTGAGTTCATAGTATTTGGTTGGATCTTTCCCCCACACGCCACACTCGTTTTATTTCCAAGAAAGGATTGGTTGTGTTGTTGAAGTTGTTGGTTGTGTTGTTGATTTGTGTTGTTGAAGTTCTTGTTGATTTGGGACATGATTTGGTTGTGTTTTTGAGTTGAATCTCTTGTATGTTGAGGGATTTTATGATCCTTAGTGGTTGGGGTTGGAACCTTGGAAGTTAGGGTGGTTTAGAGTTGGAAAAAAAAGGGGAGAAAAAGTCGAGTTTTCTGGGCCAGGGGTTGGCGCGTCGCGCCTGCCAGCGCCCCCCAAAAGGGGTTCTGAACTTTCCCCCTTGGGGCGGCGCGCCTAGCAGAGCACCAGCAGGTCCCCTCTGAACTTTGAGGGCTGGCGCTCCGCACCTTGTAGAGCGCCAAGGACGCCAAGTTTCCCCTTTCTTTTCATACTTTCTCATGCATGTTCCATGGTATTGTACCTTTGTTTCATAGTCGTTTCCGACACTCCAAAGTACGTCTAAACGTTAAGAACTCATCCCTAACATGTGATCAAACACCTTGAATTCATAATCCAATTCAAGGAGAGTTAGTTTCCAAGTCAAGTGAAGTTAGAAGTTAAGAGTTAAGCTTAGAAGTTAAGCAAGTCAAGCAAGTTTTAAAGTTGTCCAAGAGTCTTGATTGAACGTTTAACTACATTTTAAGACTCAAGTTTCAAGTCAAGAGAAGGGTATAGAGTTTCAAGCCAAGTAAAGGATCTCAAGTTTCAAGTTGAGTCAAGAGTTTAAAGTTGAGTTCATTTCTCAAAAGTTATTAGGGAACTATGTATTCCCAAAGAAGTTTCTAAATGTTTTTACATTTGAGTAGGAAAGGAACATCGATTCCAAGTGAGCCTTTGGGCTAGATTTTGAGTAATTATCTCAACTAAAGAAAGTTGTGTTTAAAACACTAATGAGCTAAAGTATTTTTGGGTGTAGTGTTGAGCACCGAATTGGGGACACGAATTCATATTAACTCAACTCTCCATAAGAACCATGTAGCCAACATGGGAGTTAATGGGTCATACCTTTTAGATGAATCCGTAAAGTTAAGATAGTGGATCAACTTAGTAAAGTTAGCTTCCTATATCACGGTAAGGTATAGGATGGTCCTCGGGCAACGTGAGGTAAAACGTTGTATTACTAGCTTCCTATATCACGGCAAGGTGTAGGATGGTCCTTGGGCAACGTGAGGTAAAATGTTGTATCACCACTTAGTTTCATAGTGGTGGTTGTCGGTTAGAGAAACTCCCACAGTAGAAAGAGTTTGGTTCCTCAAGAAGTTCTGCTTAGTGTGGATGGGGGTATGGGACTTCATTCATGCATTGCACAAGTAGACTTTGAGAAGAACCATGGTATTTTCATATAATTATAAATATGATTTTTACTTCATGTTTTAAGAGTTTTACAAGCTTTATATATTGCATGTGTCTTATTGCTTTACATATTGAGTTCAGTTATTCGTGAGTTGAATAGAGCCAATGTAAGTGTTCTCTTGTACTGCTTTCAATCTTAAGTTGTGGTTTAGCTTTCCAGCTCGCATACTCGTACATTTCATGTACTGATGCCAGTTGGCCTGCATCTTATGACGATGCAGACACAGGTACCCAGGATCGGCATCCAGCACGCCGTTGATTCAGTTGAGCATTCCAGAGTCAGTGGTGAGCCCCCTTGTTTTCGGAGGACTCTGTCATTTTGTGTTCTTAGTTTTGTTTTGTTAGGATGTTGCGGGGTCTGTCCCAACATCCATCTCAGTATTGTAGAGTCTTCATAGACAGTCAGTCAGTTAGTGTTGAGTCTCTCATTTATGTATATATATATAAGTATTCTATTTTGAGTCTCGAGTTGCCTTTCGGCCAGAATTTATCAGTTGGGTTGTTTTATAACCTTTCATTGCATTGAGTTGTGCTGTTGAGTTCAGTTTCCGCTGAGTTAAGAAATCCAGGCCAAGGGTTCGCTTGCGGCAAGCAATGGTCTTCGAGTGCCGGTCTCGCCCAAGGTATAGGCTCGGGCCGTGGCAAAGTTGGTATCAGAGCACAGAGTTCAAGAGTCCTAAGGAGTCTATGAAGCCGTGTCTATAGAGTCTTAGTTATCGATGTGAAGCGCGCCACATCTATAATTGGGAGGCTGCACCATTTAGGAAGACTTCTCACTTCTTTCACACTCATCTCGTGCGTTAGAGTTGATCTCTAAAAAATTTCGTTCTAATCTGTGCTTGCGCGCGTTTCAGATAGTCATGCCTCCACGAAAAGTTGGCAGACGACGTCTTCCTAGACGTTAGGTTGATGAGCAAGAGTTACCTTATGCCCGGGAGTGCAACCACAAGGGGAAGTTTCTAATGCCGAGTTCAGAGAAGCAATTAGAATTCTGAGTCAAGCTGTAACTAATCAGATTGGTCAGCAAAGGGGAGCTCGACATGAAGGAGTTGACACTTCAAGGATTCGTGAGTTCTT
>JAJONT010070471.1:0-12145 GCA_029582345.1 Solanum oplocense x Solanum tuberosum | reverse complement strand
GTGGAATTATCTACTCATAGTTGTTTGATCACAATGCATAATAATTTAATTAAAAGAAATTATGAACTTACAATATGAATATTGATAATCGCCCAATATTGAATTGAATTGCAAAATCAAAAGTTAAGGATCAATGTATAATTAAAATCCCTAGAATTCAAGAATTAAAGAAAAAGTGGTTAACTATTAATTCCCAAACTCAAAAATGACATAACAACGTAAAATAAACCCTAACAAAAGTATTTATAGGTATCTAAAAGCTAAACCAAACTGATCTGGAAAACAAGAATCAACAACTTCTACAATTCAGATGTATAGATTGTAGTCACAGCTCGTGGAGTCTTCTCGTAGATGACAATGTACAATCAATATTCATAACATTTTCTATGCATAAGAAATACAGTATGTAGACTAAATTACAGTCCGTCCTGTTGGTTTGAGCCTTCTATTTTTCAACTTTTTGAATATCATCTACAAGCCTCAAATGACAGCCCGTGCAAGCTTCTATGGCTCGTAGTATGACCTGGTGGTCTAGGTAGTGACTTTTTCAGATCTCCGATATTTCTCTTCTACAAAATTGTATCTATGACTCATACACCAGTGTATGGCTCGAACTCTTCAGGCCCTGAGATGTCAACTTTCTATTTTGTAACTACGAGCACTAATCTACGGCCCTTCAAACTATGTACGGCTCGTACTGTCCTCTGTCAACCTCATACTGGAAATCACTTGTCTAAAGTTTCATCTACAAGTCCATCTACGACTCATGGTTAAGATCACGACTCGTAGTATGACTCGTGGATGGTCAAAAATCACACAACATCACTGTCTTCTTACCTCAGCGGACAATATCATATTTTTCTGCAAAACAAGGACAAAACACAATCGAATCTATTAACAAGCCCTTAAAGACTGTTGGAAGGTATGCGTCCACTAACTACGATAGGAACATGTCCTTTACACAGTAATGATGCACAAAAATAAATACAGAAAGTAAAGACAAGACACAATACTTTACGTGGAACCTCCTTGCTCAAGGGAGTAAAACCACGACTTATCTCACAGGATTTTCAAATTGTTTTCACTAATCTTCACAAGCAAAAACGAAACGCAGTTTACAACCACACAATGAGATTAACCTCCTAATCTCAATACTAAGTAATACCACTTATTACTTAATTGAGCCTAAGCAATGCCTGCATTGCCCACTATACTAATCATTATTGATTAATATAGACTTTTCCGTAAGACACAAGTTTGCCCTTAACTATGTGCTTACAATGATTCACATAAGTTTTGAAATGTTTCTATCAAAGTGAAACGAATTCTAAAAGTTAAGCACAAATACAAGCAATCAAAATAACAACAGGTTCAGGAAGCAAATCGTCAGTCTATGAGGTCCCTTGTTGTTTTGTTGAAGCTTGAATTTTCTATCTTTGAATGAATAAATTGATATGTTGTTTGTCATGTTGAATATATCAGCCATAAAGAATTATTAACTGTTGGACAAACAACCTCGTCCATTATGATTGGTTCAATACGCTGACGACCTCACCAACCTCTGACACAACAACTTTCCAGCTGTATAGCACATTGTCCTGGACGAGAACACTCTGCAGAGAACCGGGTCCCTACCTTTGTGAGGATCATCAAAACATCTGGAAACAGTAAGACTTATCATTTTCACCCTTTTTGATGATGACAAACAACTGCCTCACATGAGTTATCATTAATTCAAAGTGCATCAGTCCCCCTATCAATATTCCCCCTGTTTCAATAAACAATTTACAATCAATTCCCCCATTTGACATGATTGAAAAGGAGTAACAGTAAACATATGCAAGTTGCATGCAAACGTTAGGAATTTCAGGGCCATGGGCCACACAGTACATGCGCAAGTAAGCAAAAATAGAAAAAATAAAAGCATACTAGTCAGGGCAAAAAGAGATGATATCATTAGATCATTAATACTGACAACAAGGTTCGATTAAAACAGTACACTTTGCCACAAGAATTGAAAAGAGAAACCATCAAAGACATTGAAAGACATAATAAAACTTGGATATAAGACTCATTTAGGACAGAGGGGGAGGAGGAGGTAAGGAACACAACAACAGGTTCATGCGATTATTAGCATCGACGTGGGCCTGGAGCAGTTGCTTGTTGAGAGCATGAACTTCCTCACTGAGTGAGGTATTTGTATTCAGCAGCTGGGCATTTTTAGCTCTCAATTTTTTGACTTCTTCCTTACCCACATAATTGGTACCAGGTCTCTTAGAAATAGTCTATTGCATCTGAGCCTTAAGTCGCACAATCTCAACCTCCTTTGCATTCAAGGTTACTGTAAGATCATTTAGCTCCCGCTTGAGAGATTCTTACTGCTCAAGAAGATTATTCACATGAGACTTACCCTTGACCTTTCCTTCAGCACAATCACATTCCAAAAGGGTTGCTGGAGAAAACATCTGCTTTACAGTACCAAGTACTCCTCTACCAAGAGCTACACCAAAGTGTTCAAACACATAGTTCAGTAGGTCCCCATAAGGTATGCCACGTCTGGCATTTTTTCAAGTCATCACCCTATGCATGTGTTCAAGCATGATTGTTGGAAGGTTGATAGCCTCAAGTTCATCCAAATGTTCCATGAGGAACAGATCTGCGGCAGAGGCTACAATTCTCTTCTTACTTCTTGGCACCAAGACCTTGTTGATGAACTCAAACAACAACTGATACTCTCCCATTAGGAATTTCTTAGGTAGACTTGCACGTTTTATGTCCCCACGCTTGGTAGGCCTTTGAAAAAATCACTAGAAGGTTTGCAACCTTCAATGGACCAGATCCCTATTGAAGGAACATTCAAAATGATTCCCAAGCTTTATTCATTCATAGAGATCTTTACCCCCTTAACTGTTGTCTGGATGCCTCCATCATCGAGAAGCTCCATCTTGTAGTATAATTCTCGCACCTCTGGCTCATGCATAAGGTGTTGGAGCTTCAAACAGGTGTTCCCAACTTTGCAATGACACATAATCGAAAAGAGTAGACATACCATATTTTGTGAGGATTTCTGGATTAAACACTCTCCCATTCAACACCTTTTGTTTTTCGAGTTCAACAACACACTATTTTCTTGTCAACTCCCTAATCTCAACTTGCTTCTCAGAGGTTGTACCTATTTCGTTCCTAGGTTTTGGTTTTGAGGGGGCCTTTTTGGTCACCTGTCCCTTTTCACAAGTGATTCATCACAGTCTTTGGAACCCCTTTGGCCTTGACCCGTTCCTTTTCTGCCTCCACCTTTCGGTTCACCACTACTCGAACAATGTCTTCAGACTCTATGTCACTTGAGCCTATGCTTAGAGGCGGTGAGGTAGGTTCCTCAGCAGGCACACAAAAAATCATTCTTCGTCTATGATTTCTTTCTGTTTGGACTTTGTTTGCCACCATAGAGTCTCTCATTATTTTTTACACCACTCATCTAGTTGCATATCTTCTTTTGTCTTCTTTGGGGTGAGACTCCCCCATTTTCCCTTTTCCCTTTCTTTTTCTTTTCCTTTCAGACTCAGTAGGTGCATCCTCATGTCTAGTCTCAAGTACGACATCAACTGCTCCTAGATCTGAGACAGCCATAGTCGAAGAATTAGCACCTCGAACCCCTTTTCTATGCTATACTAGAAGAGTTTCTTCTTCATCATCTTTCTCACTGTCAACCCCAAAGGATTTAGGAGTTTGGTCGAACACTGTGAGGGACCCGTTCCGGCGATCTACACTCTTGTTCTAAGAATGTTGTCTGAATATCCCCTCTTAGAGAAGCAAAAATTTGTACGACCACCAATTCCTATGTCGCTGCCAAGATGTTGGATTCTATACCCTTACCCTTAGGGAAATCCCCTTCAAACAATCTTTCAGACATGGTAGACGACACTGGCCCTAGTTGAGACACAACTTCTAGATCTTCAATTTGGGTCTCAAGAGTTGGCTTCACAACTGACTGGGCTTCAAAATTCTTTGAATCTTTGTCTGACAGAACCACAGTTGGAGAGTAGGGCAAGACATCCCCAAGTTTGATTTTAGGATATACTAACACTTCAGCGTGGGGTGTGATAGATTCACCAGTCTCACCAACCCCACAAACTGGTGTACGAAGATCCTTCAGGATTAGGAATTGAGAAATTGAATGAACTGGAATTTTCAATTTCTTGGGAGAGAGGAGATTTTGGGGAAGAAGAAGAGTTCAAAATTCTCTCTGACAATAAGAAGAATACAGTTGATAACTTAGAGAGAGAATTTGAAGAGAATAGGAAATAACTTATGAGTATTGAATGCTCTCAAAAGGTTGTATTTAACAAGGTATTGGGTCCCTGAATAGTAGTGACTCTTGGTTTTTAAACTGAAAAGACGTATGTAACTGACACAAGGAATAGGGAGGAGACACGTGGCAGTGACTGTTCACAGAAAACTGTGTAGTAAAAGTTATACCAACCATCTGGGAGACCAGGTCCCTCTCTATAGATATCACTTCCAGTATGGTTAGATGTTCCCTTCAGCCAACATGCAATGACTGTGTACCTGCAGTAAGGTACCAAATGTGAATTCACAAACATTAAGCAATACAAAAAGTATAGATGCCTGCCCTCCCTAGCATAGTCATATGAGAGGCTTCATGAAAAATTCTTGTGACATTAAGCAATCTTGTGCATTCCCAAACTCAATATATTCTTGATGAAACTTTCTGTAACACCCCGACTTTTCAAAACGTCTAAATTAACTCGTATCTTCGTGGAAAGACAAGGAGGGTGGGTAATAAATTAAGAATGATATGGTATGTCATATTTTAAGTGTTCAAGGGTTGTATCTCAAGTTTTGAAGTTAGGTAGGTGGAAAAATAAAAGCCGGCGAAAGTTATTGTAAGTTCATTTTTAAAGATTTCTCTGAAATTTGGGTAAAATATCTTGGATGATTTCTCCCAATATATAAAGAGTTAGAAGGCCTATCACCTATTAAATCAAAGGTACGATTCTAGTTTGCAACTCACGAAACCCCGTATCCAACCGACATCAGAGTAAAAAGTTTTGAGGGTTTTACTACTGACTGCCGGGGTAAAATCCGAGTCGGGTAAAAAATGTGGTCTGTCGATTTACTCTTTTTAAGCTATGAAAACATTTCTTTCCACTTCCAACCCATAAATAAAGCTCAAGAGAGGGTTCCTATGGAGTTCTTGCATGATGAAGGTTAGTTTTTGACGA
Source organism: Solanum oplocense x Solanum tuberosum (assembly GCA_029582345.1). Classification (NCBI taxonomy): domain Eukaryota; kingdom Viridiplantae; phylum Streptophyta; class Magnoliopsida; order Solanales; family Solanaceae; genus Solanum; species Solanum oplocense x Solanum tuberosum. The sequence continues at coordinate 6,902 of JAJONT010070471.1, read as the reverse complement.
TTTCTACATTAAAGGTTGCCCCTGTGCCTAGACATGTGATATCTACACATGGCAATTGTTTTTTCCCTTCTATTAGCTGCGTTTGGAGCTAGTTTTTGAAGATATAAATTTGCAGTTATTGGTTTTTCTTCAAGGTTTACACTTGGTTAACTAAGGTAATCATCTCGGGACTCTTTTATGATTATTTTTATGAATTTCTACGGACGTTTCGACAAGTTGGGGGAGTATGGAAAATCTCCCAATTTAAGATTAATTGTGAACTATTTATAGGTGCGTAACAATTGTGTATATATAGTGTTTGTGAAGCTTAGGACATAAAGAACAACTTTCGTGAAGGAACTATGGTCTTTCGAGCATTCATTGGAAAGGTATGTTAAGGCTATTCCCTTCGTTCGTCATGTTTCCTTAGAGCTTGGTAGTGATATAATAGGGTAGTTAATGTTGGTGATCTTGTAGATGTAATTGTGAGTGGGTGGCTGATTGAGTGGTTATAAAACCTCATTTTAAGGACTCATAATCTATTAAGAGCGACCCTAAGTTAGGAACGACTGGGAGATTATTCATATATATTGTTTATAGCTAAATTGCTTGCCTTTAACCTATTCAATTGTTTGTTGTCGCCCTTGGGGCCATTTTGGTTAGTTGTTGAGCTATGAACTGTCTATGGGGGCTACGATGTTGTCTAAAAGGACTATATTATTGCCAAAGAGGGCTATTTGTTTCCCACGGGGATATATTGATGCAAAAGAGTGTTATGTAATGCCTATGGGGCTATTTTGACGCCAAAGAGGGCTATGCATTGCCTACTGGTCTATGTTGATTTCCTTACGTGATTGCTTTTGGTATATTATAATACTTGCTCATTTAGTCTATAGCCTTTCATACTCTATACATTATTTTGTACTGACTCCCCATTGCCTGGGGGTGCAACATTCATGCATGCAGGTCCCGACAGATGACCTTGTAGACCTCCTCAGCAACAGGATTGACTTCTATCTGATTGGCTAGCCTCTTTCCTCCGGAGCTGCCAGAGTTGGGAAGTTTGTTAGCTTTTGTTGTATATATCTTTATGGGTAGGCTTGGGCCCTGTCCCGCCAATCTTTACTACTCTTAGAGTCTTGCAGACTAGTGTGTGGGGTGTATAGCTACGTTATGGCCATGTTGGCCTAGTGTTTTGGTTTGCTGAAGCTTGTGTGTTGTTTGATGTACTGTCTTGATATATACCTGCTTTCAGCTTTGGTATAGATATCATGGTAGCCTCGATGGCCCAATCAGGACTTCTGTGCTAGTTAGCTATTTATTTATATTATCTGTTGACAGGGGCCTTGGTGGCCGAGGCTTAGTTTTAAGCCGAGATATACTTGTTTGTTTTCTTGATTACGTGTGGCTTCCATGCGCTAGTAGAAAATGGTTCAACAGGGTCAGCTCGGGCCTGAGTTTTAACATTAGGAGCCAGTTGCGCCCCTTAAGTTTGGGGCGTGACAAACTTGGTATCAGTGCAACGTCGTATCCTAGGTAGTCTGCAAGCTGTGTCTAGTAGAGTCTTGTTTATAAATGTGTTGTGCACCACATTCGATAAGCAAGAAGCTATCGGGCATGTTAGAATGACTATCCTTCTTTTGCTCACCTCGTGCTATAGAGCGGTGTCTTAAGAGTTGAGGTTTCTGGCTTATAATTGATACTTGTATGCAGATAGAGATGACTGACACCAGACATACCACAACTAGCCAAGGGCTAGATACAACTGCAGGTGAGGGTACCGACAAGGTACCACAGGTGGGGGTAGCCCATTGTGAGACCCAGAGGGAGACATCTTCTCATCCCCCTATAGCTTCTCCACCGCTTCAGGAGCCTCTGAGGGCTAGGACTTTCGGCTCCACCAACAGTACCACCTCTAGTTACTCATATTCCATTTGATCAGGATTTCAAGAGTGCAGTATGTATGTTAGCATAGTTAGTAGCTGCACATCTCCAGCCAGTTGTGGTTGTGCCAGATGTTGTCGGACCTTCTAAAGGTCCCTGAATTCCAAGAGTTCGTGAATTTCTTGCCTTGAATCCTCCACAGTTTACAGGGACAGATCGCTGAGAGGACTCTCAACACTTTGTTGATCAGCTTCATAGGATCTTTAGAGTCATGCATGCCTCAGCAACTGAGTTAGTTGATTTAGCGGCATTTCGATTGCGTGATGTTTTAGTATTGTGTTACGAAAGTTGGGAGAGATTTAGGGGAAAAGATGCATCTCTACCCACTTGGGATAGCTTTACAGAAGCTTTCATAGATCACTATTTTCCCCGAGAGATTAGGGATGGCCAGGTGGACCAGTTTCTGAACCTCTGACAGGGCAGCATAAGTGTCCGAGAGTACGGGCTGAGATTTGACTCATTGGCTAGATATGCACAACATTTGTTGATACGATGCATGATCGGGTGCGTAGATTTGTTGGAGGGCTCGACTCAGACTATATCGACGCTTGTTCTACCGCTGCACTAAATGATAATATGGATATCTCGTGAATTCAGGCCTTTGCACAAGGCATAGAGGATCACCAACATCTACAGTATATGAGTGATTGGGTCTAGAAAGAGAGACAGAAGAGGGCTAGGCCCACTGGTTCACATGGAGATTTTCAGGGTGGTCCCACACCTTGATATTCTATTAGGACAACTAGACCTCCACCATAGCAGTTCCAGGGTAGTAGATTTGATCATCAGGGACAGTCAGTCCCAGGTGAGGGTTTACTAGTATCAGACTCTCAACAACAGAGTGGTTCAGGCCAGGCTAACACAGCCCCGCCGCGTTGCATTTCTTATGGGAGGATGCATTTCGGGAGGTGCAGACAGGGTTCCACAGATTGTTATTCTTGTGGACAGAAGGGGCATGGGTGGAGAAACTACCTGACCATAGGTCAGGGTGGTATAGGTCAGTCGACCAGATTAGTAGTAGGTTCCTCCTCATCAGCACAGTCTACAGGGCGTGGACCCTAGACTTCAGCAGTTAGAGTTAGAGGCGGAGGCACAAAGGGAGCATCTAGTTTTGGTAGTGGACAGAACTATACATATTCATTAGCCGGCCGATAGGACTCAGAGTTATCACCAGATGTTGTGACACATACCTTGATTGTTTTCTCCCATTGTGTTTATGCTTTGATAAATCCTAGATCTACTCTGTCTTATGTTATTCCATTTATTGCGGGAAAGTTATGTATAGTAGCAGAGTCATTAAATAGACCCTTTATTGTATCTACACCAGTTGGTAAGTCTATTATTGCCAGGAGAGTCTATCGAGGTTGCACGGTAAAAATTATCGACCGTCAGTCCTCTGTAGACCTTGTAGAGTTAGAGATTGTCGATTTAGACGTCATTATGGGTCTTGACTAGTTAGTGTCTTGTTATGCTAATGTTGAGTGCTAGACAAAGATTGTTAGATTCCACTTTCCAAGAGAGGCAGTTTGGGAATGAAAAGGTGATACAACAGCGTCGAAGGTAGGTTTATTTCCTATCTTAAGGCGAGGAGGATGATTACTAAGGGTTGTATTTATCATCTTGTTGACGTTCATGATATAGATACAGAACCACCAACTCTTCAGTTTATTTCGGTAGTTAATGAGTTTCTAGATGTATTTCCAAACGAGCTCCCTAGTATCCCTCCAAAATGGAAAATTGATTATCTTATCGATATGCTACCAGGTACACAACCCATATATATCCCTCCATATAGAATGGCTCCTGCTGAGCTAAAGGAGTTGGAGGATCAACTGAAAGACGTGTTGGATAAAGACTTTATTAGGCATAGTTCTTCACCATGGGGTGTGCCAGTTATTCGTAAGGAAGAAAGATGACTCACTAAGAATGTGTATCGATTACCGATAGCTGAATAAGATGACTATAAATAATAAGTATCCCCTTTCGAGGGTCGATGACTTATTTGATCAGTTACAAGGTGCTGAGTGCTTCTCAAAGATTGATTTAAGATCAGGGTACCACCAGATACGAGTTCGGGAGAAAGACGTTCCAAAGACAACTTTTAGAACCAGATATGGACACTTTGAGTTCTTGGTAATGTCTTTTGGATTAACTAATGCCCCAACAGTGTTCATAGACCTGATGAATAGTATATTCAGGCAGTATCTAGACTTGTTTGTGATTATATTTATTGATGATATTTGGGTGTATTCACGTTCAAAAGCTGAGCATGCAAATCATCTACGAGCAGTCCTTCAGGTTCGGTTCTTCGAGACTGAGAACTTTATGCAAAGTTCTCTAAGTGTGAGTTCTTGTTGGACTCTGTAGCTTTCTTAAGACATATTGTATCAGATGCTGGCATTGCGGTTGATACACAAAAGATTGAAGCCGTAAAGACTTGGCCCAGACCCATGACTCCGACTGAGGTTCGTAGTTTCTTAGGGTTAGTTGGGTACTACAGAAGGTTTGTAGAGGGGTTTTCTTCACTTTCAGCACCATTAACAAAGCTCACTCAAAAAATAGCTAAGTTCTAGTGGACTGAGGCTTGCGAGCATAGTTTCCAGGAGCTGAAGAACAGGACATCAGCACCAGTTCTAGCATTTCCAGAGGGTTCAGAAGGTAATGCGGTGTACTGTAATGCTTATGGTGTTGGGTTGGGATGTGTTCTAATGCAACATGGTAATGTTATCGCATATGCTTCAAGGCAGTTTAGAAAGCATGAGAAGAACTATCCGATCTGTGATTTAGAGTTGTCTGTAGTTGTGCATGCATTAAAGATCTAGAGACATTATTTGTATGGCGTTCATGTTGACATCTTCACAGATCATAAAAGCCTTCAATATATCTTTAGACAGAAGGAGTTAAATCTGCGACAACGTCGATGGCTTGAGTTACTGAAAGACTACGACGTGGATATTTTATATCATCTAGGAAAGATGAATGTGGTAGCCGATGACCTCAGTCAAAGATCTATGGGTAGTTTATCCTATTTAGATGTTGTGAAGCGTGAGCTTCATCAATTAGCTAACTTGGGAGTCAAATTGTTAGAGGTAGAAGATAGTGGGGTAACAATTCAGGACACAGGCGTATCATCTCTAGTTGTAGAAGTAAAATCACGGCAACAAGAGAATCCTAGCTTAGAGAAGCTCAGAGCCAAGGCTCAGGATCAACAGTCTTTAGCATTTGATATAGCAGGAGATGGAGTCGTTAGATATAACAGTTGATTGTGTGTTTTGAATGTTGCATGGCTTCGACATTGGATTATGGAAGAGGCACATCATTCCCGTTATTCTATTCACCTTGGTTTGACGAAGATGTACCATGTTATTAAGGAGATCTATTGGTGACACGGGATGAAGAAGGACGTTGCTAAGTTTGTGGCACAGTGTCCTAACTGCCAACAGGTGAAGGTTGAGCACCAAAAGCCCATTGGGCTAGTTCAGGAGATAGCCATTTCTTTGTGGAAGTGGAAAGCAATTAATATGATTTTATTACAGGGTTACCTCGATCGCGTTGCAAGTTTGACTCTATTTGGGTAATTGTTGATAGACTAACAAAATCAGCCCACTTCTTACCAGTCAGGGCTACTTTTACGGCCGAAGACTACGCAGGGCTCTATATTAGAGAGATTGTTAGGCTACACGGTGTCCCAGTATTTATTATCTCTGATAGAGGAGCATAATTTATTGCCAACTTCTGGAAGTCCTTCCAGAAAGGACTGGGGACACAAGTTAATCTTAGTACAACCTTTCACCCTCAAACATATGGCCAGGCTGAGCGCACAGTTTTGACACTCGAAGATATGTTACGAGCATGCGCGCTAGACTTTAAGGGAAGTTGGGATGATCGCTTGCCTCTTATTGAGTTCGCATAGAATAATAGTTATCATTCCAGCATCAGGATGGCATCTTATGAGGCTTTGTATGGGCAAAAATGTAGGTACCCCATTGGATGATTCGAGGTAGGTGAGTCAGAGTTGATTAGACCCGACTTAGTACATCAGATAGTGGAGCAGGTTAAGCTTATTCGGGAGAGGTTGCTAATAGCTCAAAGCCGACAAAAGTCATACTCAGATGTCCGACGAAGGGACTTAGAGTTTTGTGTCAATGATTGGGTATTCTTAAAAGTCTCACCTATGAAGGGTGCTATGAGATTTGAAAAAACGGCAAGCTTAGTCCAAGATTCATTAGACCATACCGGATCCTTCGGAGGGTAGGACGGGTGGCTTATGATTTAGAATTGCCTTCAGGGCTAGAATCTATTTATCCAGTGTTCCATGTATTGATGCTACGGAAGTGTATATGAGACCCTTCTCGGGTTGCCTTAATTGAGGATGTTCATATCACAGATGAGTTATCCTACGAGGATTACTCCAATTGCCATATTAGATTGGCATGTCCGTAAATTGAGGACCAAAGAGGTAACTTCGGTTAAAGTATTATGGAGAAACAAGAATAGAGAAGAGGTGACATGGGAAGCTGAGGATAACATGAGGTCCAAATATCTTCACTTATTTCATACCCCCAGGGTAATGACATATCAGTTTATATTAGTGCAGTGAAGTTAGATACCAATCTGATTATTTTATAATGTTGCTTATTATTATTGTTGTTGTCGTTGTATATTTTCTCGCACTGTTATTGTGGAGCTATAGTGCTTAGCTATTTATGTCATCCTGTGAGATGCCTAGGTTAAAATTTCTGCGTTTTATGTTCCTGGATAGTCACATTTACAAAGGATACTCTGCCTAAATTTTGGAAACTCCTAAGGACTTAACCGCGTTACTCAGATTTTTTCATTCGAGGACGAATGTTTCTAAGGGGGGAAGGATGTAACACCCCAACTTTTCAAAACATCTAAATTAACTCGTATCTTCGTGGAAAGACAAGGAGGGTGGGTAATAAATTAAGAATGATGTGGTATGTCATATTTTAAGTGTT
>JAJONT010070470.1:0-26099 GCA_029582345.1 Solanum oplocense x Solanum tuberosum | reverse complement strand
CTCTCACAAATATTATCAACGACTAGGTGGGAACCAAGTTTGAAACAAGGATAGAGATAGTGGTTGGAAAGTCTGATAGGTTGGAAACTGGAGAGATAGGGAGATGGACAAAGATAGATATGTTCCTCCCCATGATAGTCCATTCCAAAAAGAACCAGTTGGGCTAGAAGGGAGCCGTACTGAAGACATGTTTGTAAGGATCTACAACAAGGTTGATGGGTCTGATAAAGTATTGAAGGATTTAAAAAATGACTTCTCCACTCTATCCCGGACGGTTACTTCACACTTAGTTTCTATCAAGCAGTTGGAAACCTAATCGGGTCAAATTACTACTCATCTAAACCTAGGCAAAAGGGAACTTTGCCTAGTGACACCATCCTTAACCCAAAAATGATTGTTGAGTTTGAGCAATATGACGTGCCACAATGTTAAATAAGGTTCTTCATTGGAGGCAACCCAAGTCCTTATTTTTGGTTTTACTGCTTTCAAATAACGTGAATTATGGTGCAAGTTGAGAAGAGGTTGGAAGATTGAAAAGAGAAACATAGGCGATGCAAAACCCAAACGACGATCTGCCGAAGGAATTTTACGGACTAATTCTTATCTGCCTTTTGAGATTGAAAATATGGAAAAGTGCACTATTAAGATAGGAGATAAGAACACCAAAGGGAGATTCACCAAAGTGCACTAAGCGAAGTCAATTGGGTCCGCAAAATCAACCTTCAAGTTTGGTGTTTGTTAAGGCATGTTCGGTGAGCTTAAGCTCCGATTTGTGCTTCACCGAACACATTCGGTAATGTTAGTCGAGATCTTTGATCGATCCTGATATAAAAAGACCAAAGGTCTTTTCAAATTAAAAAATCAAAATCTTTGAAATTTGAGAGCCTTTTCGATTCCTTTCTCTTGCTTCCTGAATTTTGAGTGTTTGTGAGCTTTGTGTGAGTGTCTTAAAGGTGCTAGGAGTTCATTTTCTTGGAGTTCGTGTAAACCCAACCTAGATCCCTAAGTTTCTTGATTGTTTTTCGGTATTAGGGTTTCTTTTTTATTTTTTATTATTGTTTTTGAGATTAGAATGCATATATGGTGTGGGTTTGAGCCCTTTAACTGATGTTGGGTGCCTGATTTCGATGAGTGTCATCATATTTTAAAATTGAACTATGCTTATGTAATTTTACTTGTGAATGCCTATAAAAATTGTGAATCCTTATTGTGTTGGTTAATTGCAAAATTGAATTGATAATTTTGCTGGGTTTATGCCTAATATAATGTGAGTGAAGTCTGCGTTGCTTAGTGTCGGTACAATTGCATGATTTTGCCCAATGTTAGATATGGTGACTATTTTCTTAAGGGAAAATCATCAATTAGTGCAATGCTTAGTGATAAATGGGAGAAATCTGAGTACCCATGGGTAGAAAAGCATATAGGTGGATGGTAATGTTGGTGGGAAACTAGTATTTACTGTGTCTGTTGGTTTATTTGTGAAAATTAAGTACTAGCTGAAATTTCTTATTCGGTGAGCTTGTCTTAGCTTGCCAAGAAAGTTAGGTGAATCACTGAGTAAGACCCAACTTGCCTTTTTTTGTCATGTGCATGGCCTTGGGTATTGTTCCATTCTATGGGTCTGTCTTAATCTGCCGAACCTATTTGGTGATTTGCCGAGTGGGAGAGGACATTTCCCTTGATGCTTGTTACCTTCCCTATTGTGTTTTTAGTTTCAGTAGACTTGTCTTAACTCGCTGAAACCAACTCAGTGTATTGCCAAGTTGGTATTGAGTTCACCATTCATGCCTGAACCCTGACGAAAATGCTACTATCAAATTTGGGGAGCTCACCGGAGCTGGCCGATCCTATTTTGCAATTCGCCTTACCATTAGGTGAGCTTTAGGAGTATTTTTGAAATGCATTTCAATTCACATTCAAATTCAACTAACCTTCATAAATTCATTGTTTTAATGTGTACTTTGTAGGCAATGGTAAGAACCAAAGGTAAGTAGGTGGGTTCCTCTAATAATGAAAAGGATTGAGAGTCTTCCCCTCCTTCTTCAGAAAAGTAGAAAGAATTCTTAATAAATGAGCCTTGTAGGGTTTCTCATACACAACAGTCCAACCTTTAGACCCCTACCAGTGGGGATAAAAATGTGAGGAAACACATCGCTACGAAAATGCAAATATTCTCTCAAAGTTGGTGTCACCCCCACAATATCCAAATCCTTCTTCTCACGTTCTCCCAAATATAGCTCCAAGCGATTTGAATAGGTTCAAGGTAGAAGGGGAATGAACCATTTTTTAGGAGCGTTGACTCTCGATTAAGAGAGGCATGAGTGAGTATCCATAAATATGGGCAACTATCAGATTCCACAAACTGGAACAGTTCATAAAAGCCAGAGAACCATATGTACCAAAGTGGGTATATGGAAAGGTGTTGCCGAAAAAGAGAAAATGTTTTGTCTATAAGATAGTGGATGAAGTTGATTTATGGGGTAAAATGGTGCAATGTCATGCAACTACAATTATCGCAATATTGTGCACCTTAGATAATAAGGTTGATGAGTACAAGACCCAACTGATGAAGATGTTGGATGAACTAAAGGAGTGGTTTGCCCCTCTAATATTTGGTGAGTTTGCAGCTTTTTGAATGGCTAAAGGTGCCAAGATAGAGAAAAAAACCTCAACATCATGGTGAGATCCTGGTCCAAGTTTGTCAGTATCAATGTTATGCCATCCTAATACGAATTTATACTCTGACATCCAAATGTTGTGTTAGTGGGTTTTATTATTGAGAGGGAGAACATAAATGTGGGGACATGAATGTGAAAGAGATATTACTTCGGTCTAGACAAAAGCAAACCTCTCTTCCCTTCCAGGTGCTCATTACACAGCTGTGCGAGAGAGCAGGAGTTCCCTTTCAGGGGAAAAATAATGTCAGGATTACAGTGACATTTGGAGGATCGATACCGAGTACTTCGGATATAATACGACTCGGATGAAGCCGCTACCACCTAACTCTACCCCTGTGGTCAACGCTGCTACCTTGGCATCTGAGATCAATACGCCTGCCCCTTCGGTGAAACATGTGGGTATTTCTGCATAACCTTCTACTACAGCCTCTAGTGTTTCTGTACCTGCTGTTGCTGTTGTTTCTACCATGAGGCCTCCGCTTTCTCCTATTACCCATACCCCATTGACCTAGACGTTGATCTATCAGATGGGCAGCCTTTCTCGATCGGCAGATATTAGAGTTGCTCAGGTTGAGAAGGTCTTTCCCATGCTCATTTACCAGGCCATTCAAAAGGCCTTGGCCCCTTTGAAAGAGTAGGTGTTTAAGTGTGAGGGGACAATAGAGGGTCATACCTTGAGGTTGGATAATCTAACATCAAGGATAGAGGCTCGGAAGAAGGCCGAGGGTAGTTCTGGTGCTTTAGACACCCTTAGGGATGCAATTTCTACTTTGAGGGTAGAGGAGGTACAATTACTGTTGACGGACATCTACATGCTTTAGTGTGAGGTTCCCCTTCTTGATGCGCCCGAGATACCTTCCTCTATTAGGCCTGAGTTTACTGTGGATGTTGAGACTACCGCTGAGGACGATAGTGAGAGGGCCAAGGAGACCGCTGAGGAGGAGCTTCAAGTTGAAGAGCACGGGATTGCTAAGACACTGGCCGAGCTGCATGAGACCTAGGAGGTCATCCTTTAGACTGCCCTAGAGAGATCTATTGGAGAGACTTTAGATGTTGGGTCTAGTGGATCATTCCAGACTCTTCCATAGTTGTTGTTGAAGAGACCGGCATTGATGCCTTAGTTAAGCCTTCCATGCCGTCTCCAATGATCCTATTATCGGGCATCAATGCATCTCTTGAGGTTTCTCCATAAGGGATTCCAGCGAGAGTGCTCCAGAAGAATAGCCTGTCAGGGGGACCTTTAGCCTCCCAATACTTTTACTTATTTTGCATTGATGAAACTACATTTTATTTTTTGTGGGTTGAGGGCCTTCGTGCTAATATTCCTCTTTTGCTTGTATTTTGTTATTTCATATTTTGAACCATTATAGTTTGATGTTTGTTCATATTATAGTGATCTTATGGGTAAATGTGTGTCTCTTTACTTCTATATCGATCTCCCTTGTTGTTGCAATCCCCCCATGAGTTCAAAATAGGAAATTCTTGAAGTTTTCATTGATAAAAATTTGAGAAATCAATCGTGTTCAATATCTATGTCTTAAATATTACTTATGATGAGCATGGCTTAGTGCGTCGGTATTGTGAGAATTAAATCAATGTGGTTACAACTTTTAGCTATCTATTTGAATCTTTTAATGACTAGTTTAATTTTGATGTGAGCCTTGCAATGAACATAACATGTACGCTTTTGATCTTTTAAGGATGTGCTAAATGAGTGGATTCCAAAGTGCCATGTTTCGTGAGGTTTTACTTGAAAGCATATGTAGAGTCCTATAATTTTCCTTGTTAGTCCAATTTTGTAAATATTGGTAAATGTGAGAAATGATCTTGGGAAAAATTTCAACGAGGGAACCAAATTGTCCATAAAGCCTTTGTGACTACCTCATGAGGGTGTGAATCCATGTTGGCACCATTTGAGCCTAACTTATTTGTTGACAACCAAAAGAAGCCTCTTGAGCCAAATTATCCCTACCTTCTCACCAAAAATCCTTTTTGAAACACTGTGATGTTTGAATAACAAACTTAGGCCAAAAGCCTATGTTGGGGGTGTGGAATGGAAGGATGAATGAAAGCAAAGCGAAGGGAAAAGGAAGAAGAAATGAGACTCAAATCTGAATGTTTTGCAAAAACAAGGAACCACTCCTTATATATATATATATATATATATATATATATATATCATTGTGATAAAAATAATTTGGAAAAGTTAGAATGAAAAAGAGAAGTGAATGAAATAAAAGGGGATTCCAAATAAATTGAGTGAAAATTCAAGATTTGAATTCTAAAATGAAAAATAAGAAAAAGAACTTGAGAAAAGGTGATGATTATTGTAACAATGCTTTGAAAAAGGTATAAGTCACCGATCCAAATTGATCATAACTTAAACCTCAGCCCTATTACAATTCTAAAAGACCCTTGAGATCTACATGAACTAGGTTGTTTGATGGTTGAAAAATATGGGAAAACCTATAGGACAAAGCTTGCATGTGTTTCTCTTTTGTGAGAATGAGAGTTGCATTGCTTCCTATTACCTTTGTTGATTTGCTTCGTGAGAGCATGCAACTTGATGTGAGGGCACTTGAATACATTTGTTGAAACATGTTCTCTTATTATACAAGAAACTAAATGGAGATTGAGCTTGTGTTGAGACTAGCTAGTCATCATTTTAAGAATTCTGATCCTGATTTAGGGTTACATGCTATTGAGAGTAATCTTGTTATGGCGCTTGCATGTTAGCTCTCATTGAGTACTTTTGTAGACACCCTTATTGAGCTTATTGTGTTCTTGATTTCCTTGAGGAAACGAAAAATCTTAAGTTGGGGGTGTTGATGAGTGGTAGATTTACACTAATTTAATGCTCATTTAGCTCAATAGTTAGTGTCCTCAATGCCTAACCTTGTCCTGTCCTACTCAAAAGAAATATTTATGATTTGCAGCCATGAAGACAATTGAACAAGGCAACCCCTAAAGTTTGAAAGAATGGCCAAAAAGTAGAAAAAGAAGTGTGAAGTGAACATTGTTGATCGCCTAACCTGAAGGGAAGATTGTTTACTGAGCACTTGTTTCAACCAAAGAAGGTTGGTGAACTTTAGTAGAAAAAGTGATGTGCTGAATGATAACGGCAGTCCTGATGCACATCTCCCAAAGTAACAGTGTGCAAGGCAAAGATTTAATGCTCAAACATCGAACCAAGGTGGTATTCGGTGATTCACCGAACATGAAAGGCTGATTTTGTCGAGTTTCCCAACTGAGGTTCAAACACCTGAAGTCTAGAGCATCATAAGGCAATTTGAGAACTGAAGGGCGAGTCCTCGATTAGGTTTGGCTAGCTCAACAAATGTCACCGAGTTGGTTACAAATTTCATTTTTGGCCAAATTTTGGGAAAGTATAAATAGCCCAAATGTTACAATTTTTAGAGAGTTTGGATACTGAGTAGAAAAGAGAGTTCAAAATAGTTTTGAGAGAAGTGAGAATACTTTACCTTAGAAAGAACACTATTCTAGTCTTTGGGGTATTACAATTTGAAGCTTGAATGTTATAAATTGATGTCGAATCCCAAGTGGGTTTACTCTTAGTTACTTGATTTTAAGTTACCATTATTGCTTTCATGGAAGGTTTACTTTTTGTACTTTTTGTGTAACACCCCAGAAATTAGAAGCCTAGCAAAAAAGCCAACTGGAAGGTCATCCGCCCATGACGAAGCAATGGAACCCTTCATGGAGCCCCAGACGGGCCGTTAAGGGCACCACGACTCTTGGTGGTGCTATTGGTGCCTTTTAGTGTTTGACCAAAATGGGGTTCCCCTCCCACGAGCCCATAGACGGCCCATGGTGAGCCACACGAACCGTGGTGGTGGATAGGCAAAGGGGAGGCAGAATCACCTCTAGGCTGGGATCCTCCCACGAGCTCGCAGATATCTCCTGAAGGCCTAGATGGCCCTTGAAGGTGGCCGTGTGGAGGGGGTTTGACTGGAAAGGCCACTGTTTAAGGATCACAACTGCCACAACAACCCTTGAAGTCCTTGACGGCTCGTGTGGACCTCCATCGGGAGGTTCTAGTCAGCTGTAAGTTAAGGGCAGTTAAGTCTTTTCCAGATTTCTTTAAAACAGTACTATGTCGTTTTGCTTATGCCTAATAGCCCTATATAGATGATTTTAACCCCAAAACCTACCCATTCAAGTCATTCTCTTAAAATTTAACAAAGAAGATCAAATTCTTCCTCTCCAAAATATTTCTCTCTCTAAAAGTTGAAGAAGAAGATTCAAGCTAGAGTTCAAGGTCAAGCCTCAATTCCTCAATTGCTTTTGGGCTTTAATAGCAAGGTATGATAGATTTTCATCCATGGAACCCTTACATCCATGGAGCCCCTAAGTTATCCAAATTGAAAAGTAGAAATTCTCCAATTTGAGTAAGGATTTTCTTCTAAGTTATGGGTCTTTATGAATGTTTATTCAGTAGATTAAATTATGATTGATTATGCATGAATTGAGAAGATTCCATGCTTTTATGATGAAATTCAATGTACCCATTCTTAACTCATGATTCTAACAAGAAATTGATTTCAAATGTAGGATAAATTATGGATTTATGTCTATTTTGATAGGATAAATAAGATCTGATACGAATTGCTTTCAGATTGAAGCATATGTGATTATTTATGATAAGAGTTGCTTTAAGAGTGAAGCATATGCTATTGATTGTTGATTATTCATATTATTGATGTGGAAGGGATTTTCTCACATGATTTATTGTATATGAATGTGAAAGGCTTTCTCACATTGAATGATTCTAGTTTGAAAGAATTTCTCACCTAAAATGAATCTAAGCTAAGGAACTATGAAAATGATGAGGCTAGAGGCGATTACCCATGACCTCTAAATGATAAGGATAAGAGGCGATTGCCCATATTCCTTAGAGTAGGACTAGAGGCGATTACCCACATTCCTATAATAAAAGTTGGACTAGAGGCGATTATCCATGATCCCAAAGTTAAAGGGCAAGAGGCGATTACCCATGATCCATTATAAGGAGGCAAGAGGCAATTCCCAATATCCTTAAAAGACAAGCCATGATATGTTATGATAGGTGATCAGCTTGGATTGTTACTTTAGTTTCCCTTCCATGACAAGTACGACTAGAGGCGGTTACCAATGTCTTGACTAAGGTTGAAAAGGTTACTTCAAGAAGTACTCCTTACATGTTGAGATGATATATTATATGCATTGCTTTTTCTTTATGACTTATGTTGTCTAACTCTTATGTTATGCTTATGGATGCTATCATATTTAGTATATTTTTGTACCTACACATACTCGTTCCTACATTTCTTATCTAAATGTAGAGTCCGGCATTCCCGATTCTCACCTCCGTTGCTAGGATCCATAGTAGAAGAAAATATGAAAGTCCTCATTCATCCGAGGATTTGTCCACTACTTTCCTTATGTTCCTTACATTTTGAGTTTTGATTAATTTGTTGTACGTGCTACGTCCTGAGAGTCTATTGTATTAGATGTTTTTTCAGAAAAGTGTTTAGACTTCCATTTTTTTTAAAAAAAATTAGTTATGTTGAAATAATGCTTTAATATTATTGATTTCTATTATCTAGACTATTAAAGTTAAGTGGCTTGTACGAGGTCGTTCGGGGTCTTGTGCGCCATTTTACATCAAGGGGGTACCCCTGGGCCGTGAAAAACTTGGTAATCAAAGAACAAGGTATAGAAAGGTTGTAGCTTATCTCAAACCCACGTCAAGTAAAATCTTGTTCATGAGTGTGAAGAGCGCCACATTTATGAATAAGAGGCTACAAGATGGTTAGTAAACTTCACTTCTTCATTACAATAATATCGTGCGATAGAGTTTAAGTCAATAAGGTCTCTCTCCTAATCCTTAGCCGACGGTCTACAAGATATGAGTTGTAATACCTCAGAACCTACCTTAGACACTTCAGCAGAAAAAAGAGGTGAACCAAAAAAATTGGTGAACTACGGAGCCCTTAACTGGTCGTGGATCACCACACTAGCCGTGAGAGGGCTCGTAGAGGTAGGTCAAAACTACCCAGGCTCAGGAATCAGACCATAGAGCCCTCCACGGGCCGTGGTATTGTTGATGGGCCGTGATTACATCTGTGGTCCTAAGCCGAAGATCCCCAGCCTAAGTGAAGAACTACGGTGGCCTTCACGATTCGTGGTCCTTCACACGGTCCGTGGTATGGCTTGTGGATGGGCCTCCCACAATAAGTATACTCTACATAGGAACCACGACCCACTTGATGGGCCGTGGTCTCTTTTACGGGCCGTCAGTGGCTCTGTGGTCAGCCCTCGTTAGGCTTTAAGTCAGGGTCGCTTTGGTCTTTTCCCTTATGCTTTGGACTTTAAACTACATTGTTTTACTCAGTTTAAGCCAAATATTATAGTCAGAAGCTACCTGAAACAATTATTCGCCAAAACTTATCAAACTTAGAGAAAAAAAGAGAATAAGGAGTCAACCTGCACCTCAAGAACAAACATGAGATCTTCTTCAAGCTTAGCCCTGAAATCCAAAGGATTTCTCTATGAATTTCATCACCAAGTATGTGGGATTTCACTAGTGGGTTCCTTTAATCCACTAGGTCTCTAGAATTTAGTGAGATTCTTGATTCTACATATCTTGTTTAGACCTAGGGTTTCTAAAATATTTGATAAAAGTTGTGATTTAGTTGTTGTAGTATCTTAAATCGAAATAGCTTGTTTTCTTGGAAAGTTGAATTAGTTCCTTGCATGAAAATCAGAACCCTAGTTTTGTGTTGATTCTTCTAGTTCATGAATTACACTTTCTAGGTCAGTGATGTGCAGTGAAATCGTGGCACATTTGGCGCCTAAGAACTATGAACTAACATTGGAATTTAGTGAAATTTTGTACTATTTGATAGGTTTGTTGAATGTGTAGGCAAAAGTCTAGTTGGTATAGAAATGGAAAAGAAGCTGCAAAATGATGATGATTCAAGTTCACGATTAACTTCACGGACCGTGAACTCCATTACGGTCCGTGGTTAAGCTCGTGAAAGTGAAGCAATGCAGGCCTTGAGAAGATGAGGAGGAGTAATAACAAAGTGACAATCACGGAAGGTTCCATAGGCTGTAGCTCTTACCACAGACCGTGGTACCTACCGTGGAGTTGAACCAGTGTGAAAGCAAGGAAGATTTGGAAGAACATTGGGATCCCAAGTGAAGACCACGGACACCATCACGGGCCATGGTCCTTGCTACAAATCGTGGTGTAGTTCGTAGTCATTGTTCCAGTGGTATCATTGAAGACACAAACTTTGGGAAGTCCAAGGGAAGACCACGGAAGGCTTCACGGACCGTGAAGCCCTTGACAAGTCGTGGGAGTAGCCGTGAAAATGCCCGACTAATCAATCCTAGTTCGATTAGGACCCACTTTTAAAATTCTATTTTTGAACTACTTTAGGTGGTTTTTTGTATTATCATATCTTATCTTACGTTTCACGGAAAAGAACACAGTATTATTCTGAGCTTTAGATTTTGTATTCAGATTAATTTTACCAATTTGACGTTTGGATTTCGACTATCAGATTATCAAGTGATTGTTGATTTACCAATTATTTTTTTAAGTATTTCTTAACATGTTTTTATTATCTAGTACTGATTCTTTACGTGTAAATATGAGTGGCTAAATATCAAAACTGGGTGTGTGAGATCTATGACGACATTCTAGTTGTGATTTCGTAAACTGAGTAAAAGGCAATCTTTATTTACATTCTGTAGTTTACGGCTTTCATTATCATTTTAGTCTATTGAGTGCATGCTTTAGACAGAACTGTAGCTGGTGTTTGTTCGAGATAAAAACATCAGTTAGGAAAAAGTTGAACTAAGTCAACGAATTGGAGTTAAAGCTAGAGTTCGAGAGAAGAGATCTTTAACACTATGTCAAATCTAGCAAAGTCAAATATCGATGACACTTTAAGTTCAAGAGAATTAGAGTGAATATTGGCTGATTAGGCTGAGAAGCGTTAGATAAATTCAACTCGCAAAAGTTCTGTAAACATTGATTGACCTGACACTCAATTTACGGGAGAACATTATAATCGACGTCATAGTGACCACAAAACCTGGTTTCTTTAAATTATCTGAATCAATTTACAATGAGATAGTATGTGAACTGTTTATCTAAGATTTGACTGCAAATGTTGGTAGTATAATACATTTAAATAAAACCCAATTTACTTTCTATATTATTTGTTTAGGAAATGGTAACGACAGTTGAGTAAATGCTACAGTGAAACTTTATCTGTAAAGAAATTCTCTGTGGGATCAACCTTAACTCTAGTTGAGTTCTATAAATTGACAACGACCGGTTGCACTTCCTATTTGGAGTGTAAGTTTGGACATATCAAATTTTGGCGCCTCTGCCGGGGAATTTCAATTCAAAAGTGTTTTACTAGATTTTATTTGATTTGTAGTTATATTTCCTAATTTTACATTTTGTTCTGTGTTTGTGTCTCTTTCAGGTGAGTGCTACTGTGTATGCCAAGTACCAGGAGTAAAGGAGTTCCATTGATCCCTTACGACTCAGAACTCGAAAATACTCTTCGAAAAATGGTGAATGCACAATAACTGGAGGCACAAAGACAAAGGTTGGGACTAGGAGCTGAAGCCGCTGCAAGAGGTGTTCAGTAGAATGGCGGTAACAACCAACCTAGGGTGGTAAATGAGAATAGAGGAGTGGATGAATTGATCCCTCCCCAGCGTCAACCAATATCTCCAAGGGGTACAACTCAACATCCAACGCACATGATGTATGATGAAGATGATGCAGATTTAGATGGACCTGGAGCCACTAGAGAGATAGTGTTACCTGCAGTACCTCCAGTTAATAGAAAGGATGAGTAGGAAATCACCGATGAGGATACCATGGTGATGTATGTGAATGCTCAGGAACCTAACCCCGCATCGAGACCACAACTGATTGCTTGTTATCGCTCCATGTGGACTGTCAACAGGTCTAAACAGTTCTTCAACAATGGTATTGTGAACAAAATTTGGGGCTTCAAGAATCGCGTAATTATGCTTGAGACTAGGGTGGTGGTAGCTGATATCAAAGCATTCTTAGACATCTATCGGATATTTCAGTTTCATCAGTTCGACTGGATGGACCATGCACCTAGCGAATACTCTAGCCACCTAAACAGAGAATTTCATTCCTCTTATGCAGCTACATTGATGAATTTTGCTACGGATACAAACACCACAAAGCGTGGACAGAAAGACATGGCTATTATCTGGGGTCCACTTAACTCAAACATAGTTAGGGGCCAATCAATAGATATTTATGGGGCGTCGATTAACAGAATGTTGTACTGCCCGGAATACTCTACTCCCGTTTCAATTGGCCTTTTCGAGGGCAAACATCATGAGGTCACCACTGATGCTACAATGGAATATTAGATGTCTCGAGAAAGGGTATTATGCTGGATTACGAAGCAAATTACCATAGACGGGGAAAATGCAGTTTGGGTCACCACAACTACAACACTCATCACTAAAGCTTTGATGTCTTTTCCAACCAAGGTTTGGTGGGCTGTTGTCCGAGCACAGTTGCGACCGACAGCTAATGATAACACTTTGTCCCCTTCCCTGGCCTCATTGGTCGCATGTCTTATGGTAGCTTACCCGATCAATATGGGACGAATAATAACAATTGAGATGAGAGACAGGGCACTATATGAGAGAGCTGCACTTCATATTCCCTGTCTGATAGGGAAGTTATGCTGAGGAGTGAACATTTCTCCAAACAGTCTAGTTGAAAGATAGGGTGAAACATTCAAACTAACCTAGGTTTCCAAAATCAAGGATGTCGCGAACCATTTCTTTGGCACGAAATCTACTGCTATGGGTACTTTAGTTGTTGTTTCGCATTTCCCACTTGATATCCCTCATACAGATAGAGATCCAGTACAGAGAGACTCATCACAGCCGTCCACAGAGGCACCACCGCCTCTAACTTCAACCTTTCAAATTCCAAGTACCTTTGTCACTATCCCTATGCTTTTTCTTGAGAAATTGGTTGCAGATCAACGCCAGACCAGGACATTTGTAGACCAGATTATGCTCTGGATGCCCCAGCTGATAGAGACAAAGGTATTAGGTGCTAAAAAGGAGATCAAAGATGAGATGATGACGAAGCTATCAGTCTTAAAGGACAGAATGGATGGTTTGGAGAACCTTGTTCAGAATCGCTTCCAAGCTGCAGGTTCAACAGATACAAGAGAGTTCAGAACCCAATTGGCCGAGATGCACACTTAAATTGCTAAGCTGGCTAAAAATCCATTACAAGTGCCTACTCCAGTCATGCCAGAGTCGTTGATGGAAATGTTAAGTCAGCCACCCGCCACTCAATCACTTGATGATCTTTGGGGAGTACCCCCAACGTGTAAATCCGGCAAGAGAAAACACAAAGCTGGAGAGCTTGATGAGGAGACCCTTACTGACCCTGCCAGAGAGGCAAGAAGGCAATAAAAGAGAGCTCGTAGAGCATCAAAGAGGGAAGCTCTGGAAAAGGAAGCCCTTGAACAACAACATCGGGATGCAGCCTTAGTTGGAGCTTCTGGTAGTGGCACACCTGCTCCGACTAATGAGGACCAAACTGATCATGTCCCAATTTCTGAGAGTGCACGCATTGATAAGGGTGCCAATGTTGATCCGACGACCGGCGCCTAGAGTGCCGTAGGTATAACCCCTCCTCATAGCCTATGTATTTGATTGTCCTGTATCGACTTTGAGGGCAAAGTCCTTTCTATTTGGGGGAGGGGGTGGTCAGCAACATGCCATAATTGTTAGAAAAATGGAGGTTGTTTCTGTGTATTATCATTTTGGTTGTTTTATGTGTTGTGTTGTGCAGTAGCTGATCTGTGAAAATTAAGGACCTCCATCTAAGTTTGACTGTTAGGATCTTTAGATGACATCTCAGATAATGATATATTGAACATGGCTAATCTGATAATTCAATTGGTGAACCAAGAAACTAACAAAATGCAATCATGTGTAGTGTGTGTGTAAGGTTTGATTAAAGTCTAACACTAAGAGCAGAAACTAGAACTTGCCTAAGTAGTCTAGCTTGAATCTGAGAATAACCGGATAGGAAAGGATCAGTAGGCCATTTTTGTTAAACTAGTAAAACGCCAAAAATAAAAGAACCAAATGAAAAGTTCATCACTTGAACCCAATTTGAGCCTTAAATTAGTCTTTGTTTTTACCCAACATATAACATATCCTTGGTTCTCCGAAGGTACGATATCACAACTCAAGCGAAAAGCCTAAGTTGAGGGTGATTGCAACCCGAGCAGAAAGAAGAAGGGAAAAAGAAGGTTCGACCAGTGAGCTAAGTGCATATCAAAATTGTTAAAAAAATAAGAAGAAATGAATGAATAATAATAGCTACTGGATCAGGCTGAAATACGAAAAGGAGGGAATCACTCAGAAAAGAATATGTGAAAATGACATTTTGGAAAATCGAGGGATTAGTTACTCACAAAACCAACACCTCAGAACCTACCTTAGACACTTCAGCAGAAAAAAGGAGTGAACCAGAAAATTTGGTGAACCACGGAGACCTTTACGAGCCGCGAATTACACTTGATTGGTCAGTAAAATAGATAAGCATGCTCCAAATTTCTGATGGTAGATTATTAGTATTTAAATGTTGCATTCTCAGATTGCATGTCAGTATTTCGAGCTATTCAGTATTTCAGTTGCATATCAGTCATATATATATTTAGTTGGGAGTAGACTTAGCACCGAGTTGGACTAGGGTTCAACATACCCTCATAGTCCTACAACTACGTTCCCCCGTAGGTTTATAAGTCCCCTCTATTGGGCATCAAATTTAGTGATCACGTAATCATGCCTTTATATATTAGGTCCTTTCAACGGGACTATACATCAGACTCCGGGTTTAGCTCACATGGTTTTGTATCGGTTAATTGTAGCTCCCATGGTAAGACTCTAACTTATTTGACCATGTTTTGAGTATATACTTCAGCTTTCAGTTTCAGTATGTTACGTTCATGATTAGTACTTGGTCATTGCATTTAGCTCAATTTTGAGTTATATTTCAGTATCTATGTTTCTGTTTAGTTTTATTTCGTTACTCAGTTATGCTAGTTCAACTTATATATTTTGTTCAACTAATATATATATCCTGCATTCTAAGTACATTCCAAGTACTGACGCATACTTTACGCTACATCCTTTCACGATGTAGGTTCAGGCACTCAGCATCCAGATCACACTTAGATCAACTTTCGGTCAGTATTCAACAGCTTCAGTGGTGAATCCTCATACATCTAGGAAAATAGACATGATTTTTTTAGTTAGTCTTTTATTCAGTTTTTAGCTTGCTTCAAGTTAGCTCGCGGACTTGTCCAAGCAACTCAACTTAGTTAGAGGTTTTTTACACATAGTAGTAGATTTAGCTTGGGGTCCCTCATGATCCTAGGACTCGTGTTACATTAAGAGGGTAGCCTCGGGGCGTGACATGACTACTCGAAGGGCTTATTCTAGAAGGAATGAGGGAGAAGATGTTTGTCAAGGGGTTCCTCCTCAAGCTCCACAGGTCCCGACCGACCCTTTGGCCAAGCAAGTAACCAATGCGGAGCTTAGAACCACTTTTCAAGTTTTAGCCCAAGACGTAAGGGCCCAAGCCAACTGAGAAGTAGCTCCTATGAACCCAAACGTGGGTACGACGACCTCTAGAGTGAGGGATTTCAATAGGATGAATCCTCCATAATTCTATGGTTCTAGGGTTAAGGAAGATCATCAAGAGTTCATTGATAAGGTTTACAAGGTATTCACTATTATGGGAGTGACGCTAGTGGAAAAGGCGAAATGAGTTGCTTATCACTTAAGGGCGTTGCTCAAACTTGGTTCAACCAATGGAAGAAACGAAGGATGAAAGATGCGGGTCCTCTAGATTGGGAAAAGTTCAAGTCTGCTTTCCTTTATAGGTTCTTTTCTCTTGACATGAGGGAGGCAAAGGTGCTTGAGTTTATCAACCTCCGACAAGAGAACATGAGTGTGAAAGAATATGCTTTGAGATTCACTTAGTTTTCATGATATGCTTCGTCTATTATTGCCGACTCTAGGGTAAGGATGAGCAAGTTCATTTTGGGTTTCTCTGAATTGGTGGTTAAAGAATGTCGTATCGACATGCTCATTAATGAGATGGATATTTATCGTCTCATGGTTCATGCCTAAGAGATTGAGGAGGAGAAACTTAAGGAAAGGTCAAAGGAGATAAAGAGGGCAAGAATCGATGATAGTAACTCTTCATATTCTAGGTCAGGTCGACATGGTCGTTCAAGCTTTCAACAATAGTTTTTCGGGAAAGGTTCCTCAAATGATCCCAAGTTCAACAAAGATAGGGTGTCTAACCCTAAGCCTCAAGGAGGAAATGGTAGTGGGTCTTTATTGCCTACTTGTACTAAGTGTGGAAGGAAGCACGAGGGAAAATTTCTAGCGGGTTACAGTGCTTGTTTTGGTTGTGGTAAGATGGACCACAAGATAAGAGATTGTCCTTTAGTTGCTATGAATGAAGGATATAATCGTCTTAGGGCTCAACCCTATCCTTTATCCGGTCCAAGTGGTTCAAGGTCAAATGCTCCCAAACAAAATAGGTTCTATGCACTTCAGACTCGTGGTGAAAAAGAGGGTTCCTCCATATATAGTTACTGGTATGTTGATAGTCTTCCAATTTGATGTTTATGCTTTACTTGATCCCGGTGCAGCCTTGTCCTTTGTGATGCCATATGTGGCTATGAGGTTTGATGTGTTTCATGATGTGCTATCAGATCCCTCTACTGTGTCTACTCCCGTTAGTGATTTTGCTGTGGCTAAGAGGGTTTATAGAAAGTATCCCGTCTCCTTGTCCCATAGAGTTACTCTTGTTGATTTTGTAGAGCTTGATATGCATGATTTTGATGTCATCCTTAGTATGAATTGACTACACTCATGTTATGCTTCTATTGATTGTAGAACTTATGTAGTCAGATTAAGTTCCTGAATGAGCCTGTCCTAGAGTGGAAAGAGGGAAATTCTATGCCGAAAGGTTGGTTTATTTCTTGTCTTAAAGCTAGGAAGATGATTTCTAAGGGTTTCTGATGTGTCTTAGATTTCGACTTATTCTGGGCTTTATTTTCATAGTTTTGTTGTCCTCGCTGCCTAATTTATGCTCTAAACTGATGTTAAAGATTTGATTTGCAGCAATGAAGGCAAGAACAATACGGGGCAAAAAAAAGCGTAAGAGATGAAAATGGCTAAAGATAGCAAAAGATGAGAATCGCCAAAGCCACTCTGCGATGGAATGGAGCGATTAGAGCATTGCCGACTTTGTCGGCGATGCTCGACTTACTTCGCCTAATGGTCCTGAAAGCCAAAATTTGGGAAACTTAAAATAGAATTTCAAAAAGCAGAAAAAGAATGCAATCTCATTTGTAGTCACTTCTGAAGTAATTTTTCCACAGTAGAACTTTGTTTTACTTAGTTGAAGCAGTTTACGAGTAGATTTAGAGTTGGGTTTTTGATTTTAAACATTTTGGATCATTGTAAAGACTTGGATTACAATATCCAAATTAAGGAGAACGTAATTGGTATTGATTTCTTCCCTTTTATGATGTGTGTCTAAAACCCCAATTCTTGGGGTGTAAGCATGTGATTATTTGCTTTAATTATCTTATGGGTATTTTTGCTTAATGATTTAATTGTTGTTTTAAAGTGAGTTTGATTGATAGTTGCGTATTAACTCATAAATTGTAGTTGCAAATGCAATTTTAGCTTAGTGTTTTGGGCTTGCTCGAGAGAGAGGTTCTAGAAAAAAAGTTATTGATTCAAGATTGTAGTGATGGGGTTGTTGTGGTTTTAGCTCGAGAGAGTGAATCTTTATTTGGTCATTCATATCTAGCTCGAGAGAGTAAATAAATTAAGGTTTTGGGCTATTTATAGTGTTAAACTTGTCAAGGTTTGAGAGAACTCACTTGAATTGTAATAGTTGTTCGAGAAAAAGCTATTGCATATATAGTCTAGCCTACCCACTGAGATTCAACAATTTGTTAGTAAATTTCAATTACCCATATAGTGAAATTAGCATATAATCGATCACATCCCCGAGAATCTCTATATACTTGTCTATTCCCCCATTTTTGTATCTGTTGTAGTTGATAATTGACACTTTTAAGCCCTCAATCAGACATTTGTGACAAACCATTGACTTACTTTACTTGGTTTCGATAATGTCTACTTCTATAACCTATTAGAATCACAACTTTTACATCTTAATTGAATTTGATTTATACCGCTCCCTGTGGGTTCGACCCTAACTCTTTGTTAGGTTTTATACTAGATTATGATCGCTTACGCCTAGAATTGGATGAGGTGTAGTTTGAGCATTTATAAAAAAATGGCGTCGTTGTCAGGGTGGTGTTATTGAAGTCTCTTGTTGAAGTTTGTTTGTGATCTTCTTGTGTTGCAGTTGAACCTATTTACTTTTTCGTGTGTTGTTAATTTGTTGCCTTTGAGAAGGTGACGAAATGAGTGTCAACGGAAGCAACGCTAGCCAGTTCGGCCATAATGACGGCATTAGCAATTTGAATGATGTGATTTAAGTATTGTTGAAATAGATAGATTTGGGTATAGGTGTTATTTAGTTGCCTCATGTTGAGGGAAATGCGGCGTTCCACATGACAAGCACGATGTGCAACTCTTACAAATGAAAGGGTTATTTGGAGTCTTGGCTCATGAGGATCCCCATGACCATATTTTAAATTTTGTGGACATTGGTGGTCCCTTCTCGTTTAAGAACATATCCCAAGAGTCAGTTCGACTCCGGTTGTTTCCTTTTTATTTAATGGGAGAGGCTATCAAGTGGTTAGCTGACCTACCTAGGGACTCCATTACTACTTGGGATAAATTGATTGAAGCAATCTACATAAGGTTCTTTCCTCCTTCGAGGATGATGTCATTTTGAGATAACATCCAAGGTTTCAAACGCTTGGATGGTGAGGCAATCCACGAGACTTGGCTACGATTGTAGAAATTGCTACTCCAATGTCCGACTCACGGACTCCCAAACAATGTCTCGCTACAATATTTCTATCAGAGTGTAGATTCGGTGAACAAAGGTATGGCTGACCAACTTGTCCGTGAAGGCATCATGCAACAACCTTTTGAGATTGCATCTACTTTTCTTGAGGGCATGACCATGATCAATCGAGCTTGGTATACAAGAGATGATCAAGTATCTCCTATAACATTTAGGATGATGAAGGAACAAATTGAAAAAGACCAAGAACGGGACCTAAGCATTGCTAAGATGATGACCCAATTGGATCTTTTATCAAAGAATGTAATGGGTAGTGGTACTAAAGTTGTGAATATTTTTGGTGTTAGCGGGGTGGACCCAGATGAGGCACATTTTGAGACTCTATATAATGAGAAAATGAGTTTCCTTGCAAATTAAGGTGGTGGTTTCCGTCCGAGCTATCCAATGTTGGGAGGGAATCAAGGTTGGAATAGAGAAGGTTATGACGGTTGGAGAGACTGTGGTAGGGAATGATGTGATCATGGAGCCAATTGGAAAAGGAGTTGGGGAGAAGGAGAGATATACACCTCCCCATGAGCGGCAAATGCCAAAAGAACAAAGGGTTGACCCAGAAAGTTTCCACACTAAAGATATGCTGTTACACATTCTAAACAAAGTGGAAGCGTCAGACAAAGTGTTGAAGGAGATGAAAGATGACGTCTCAACTCTCAATCAGACAATAACCTCTCACTCGGTCTCCATTAAACAGCTGGAGACACAAATGGGTCAAATCTCGACTCATTTGAATCCAAGGCCAAAAAGAGGTTTTCCTAGTGACACAATTGCAAATCCCAAAGAATGAACATTGAATGGGTAGCTTAGTGGTGCCACGCCATTAAATAAGGCACTTCTTGGTAGGCAACCCAAGTTTTTGATGCTTTTGATATTGCTTTTGAATAATGGGTGTTGATTCTACATGTTGAAAATTTGAAATTGTGAGAGCCAAAGGTCCGGTCGGAGACTCGCCGAACAGGTTGGCGAGCCCGACTTGGACCGCCATTGTAACCATCCATTTTACTGGAGTTTCTGTAAAAGTTGGTGGACAAAAATACCACTCGGCGCATTGATTGGCGCGCAAACAAAAGAGTCTTTAATGCCAAGCCATTTTAAACTCAAAAACTTTCCACATTTAACACTTTTCGACCTACTAACTTTCACAACATCATTTTATTTCTTTCATATTTCCTTTTACTTTTTTTGTGTGTGGGAATGATTACTTGGGGCGGATTGTTGGATTCATTGCTAGACTAGCTTTACAAATTTTTGGCATATAAGGTTGGTTTTCTGAACACCTCTCTACATTTTGGTAAAAATTTAATGCATTATCAATGTGTGGTTGATCTCTATTCTTAAATGTTGATTTTTTGAATGTGTGGTGTAATATTTGCCAGTATTTAGTTTTAATTGTGTTAATTGTCCTTAAATCTTGAAATCCCGAGTTTGACCATGTTAAATTTGTTGGGTTGTGTTGAAATTATTGTGGGTCTAGTTTGGGTGAAGTCTGAGTAACCCCGAATTGTGCTAATTGTTGGATTTTACCGAGTAATGGTGCAGTTGACATAAATATTAAGGGAAAAACACGTCAATTGGCCAATTTTGACCAAAACGGGGGAAGTCTGAGTACCCCGTGAGCATGGGTAGTATGGTTCTGAAGCCAATTGCATAGAACAATAGTTTAATTTTTTTTGTGTGTTGTAAGTAATTTGTTGAAGGCCATGTTGGAAAATTGGCTGGTTGGACTATTCGTCGAGCTCACCAAGTGATTCGGCCATTTGCCTAAAGTCCCCTATATCGCCTTTTATTTCTCTCTTTTGATGGTTTGAGTTCTGTAACTTTCAGTGATATGCCTGAGCTTGCCGAGTTCACTCGGTGACTCACCGAAAGTTCCTTTTGATCGCCCTTCTACACCCGTAACTTCTGAAATTATTCTATAACTTTTGGCGAGCTACTTCTACTTCCCAAAAAGGTGTCGTCAATCCGCTGAATGGACTTGGACGTCGTCGACCTATGCTTATTTTGGAATGATTTTGTTCTATATATTTTGGGGAGCCCAACTTGGCTCAACAAAGGTGTTCGGGGACTCGCCGACCGGCTCGACGAGTCTTCCTACAACTATTACAATGTGATTTTTTTTATCAAATACATCTAATATTTTCAACATTGTTGTGTAGGTATGGCTAGACCCAAAGTTGCAGGAAGAAACCAAACGTCCCGAAACCGGGCCCGAGGGATAGATATCAATGAGAAGGTTGTTGCCTCCCGGGCTCTGGTTACTAAACTTCCTCCAAAAAGGGGAAGGGCAGGGGCAAGATGCCCGTTCAGTTGACACCTGTGGAGGGGAGCTCCGACAGTGAGGGAATCTACACCACGTACCTCACTTCCTGTAACAATGAGGGCCACTTTGAGGAAAGTTCTCCAACCTCCATCTCTGAGCCGGAAGATGACCAACTCCTACCAGCTAGGAGAGTTAAGCTACGCTCCAAGTCTATGAATGATCCGTCTAGGATCTCGGTGCCTCCTACGCCTCCTCCTCCTCCTCCAGCCCCAACTCATAGAGTAATGCAGGCACCACCTCCAGTTTCTGTTCCTCTACCCCAGTCACTTAACCGATCAAAGGATGATGGTTTGAGGACAATACTAGAAGAGAAGTTATTATCTAGCAATGGTGTGGTAGATCGGTACTCAGAAGTGTGGAGCAACTTAAAGTTCTACAAGTTTGAAATATTCACAAAACCCCGAGGCCCTTTACATTCCCACTTGGGTCTAGGAGTTCTATACAACATATGGAGAGCTCGTACCTAAGGGGAAAAAAAGGCCAGCGCGTTTAAACCGATGGATCATGTGATTACTGGGGCCGAAAGGTGAAGTGCGGCAACTTAGATATAAACAACGTACTCGGGGGTTCACTAGATTTCATGCACTACTATATTGACCTCATCCAGAGAAAGACCCTAGATGATCTCAAGGGTTGGTCGACACCCCTATTTTCTGATGTGACATCAAGGTGAATAGAGGCAGGTGCATCGATTGAGAAAAAGGACCTAAATGTGGCTGCCAGATACAAGTTTGGGTTCATTAGTAACACCATTATGCCTTCATAGAATGAGTTGATCCTCCAACATCCAAAGGCTGCATGTCTAGGTTCTATTATAGATCGGCGGATACTGAATATAGGTTTTCTCATTGAGAAAGACATGGCCATAAGGGCAAACAAAGTCAAACCTCCTTTTTTCCCCATATTGATCACCGAGTTGTGTCCGTGGGCTCGTGTTCCTAGGAATGAGAAGATGGATATGAAGGTGACACCTATCTTTTATACTGACATCCGATGTATCGAGGCTGAGTAGATGAAGGATAAGGCCGGTAGGAGGAGGTTTGTACTGGTGGATACGTCACTTGTAGTTGATGTTGACATTTTTCCGATCGAGGAAATAATACCCCCTTAGGCTAGTGACCCTACAGGTACCCTGGTCCTTCTAATTTTGATACTCTCAATTCTACGAATGCACCCCTTCCCACTACTTCTATTGCTGCAGCTACCGCCTCCCTACCCCCTATGGCCTAGGCTATGTTGGATAAAATGAACAATCTAGCTCAATGTTCTGATGTGTGTGCCTTTCTAGTAGAGGTCATTGTGGTTAGGCTGATAGAGAAGTCGATTATTGTTGCATTGGCCCCGATTAGGGCTGAGATGAGGGAGCATAGAGCACTGATTGATGGCCACAAGTTAGCATTGGATGCCTTTACAATGAGGGTAGATACTTGTGAGCAGAGCCAGGGTGCTACTGATGTTGTGACGACCTTAAAGGCCGATCTTGTGGAGCTGAGGAAGGATGTGGAGTGAATGATAGAGATGATATAAGGCAATTTGTGAAGAGTGAGCCAATTTTGCCATTATACCTATTTGTGTCCAACTTGTGAGAGTGTGAACATAGCTAAACACCATTTGAGCCTACCATTTTCTTTAGAAGAACCTTGAACACAAATGACCCCTTTTCTTTCGCACCTATAATCTTCATGGAGCATTGGTTATTTTCAACAGCCAACTTAGGCCGAAAGCCTAAATTGGGGTGTGGTGAAAAAAACAGGCAAATCAATAAGTTTGAGAAATTTCCCCTTGAATGATTGTGTTGAAAAAGATGGAACCCCTCCATATAAAAAAAAAGAGAAATGAAAAGAAGAAGAATAAAAGAGAAAAGAATTATTGAAATAAAGTGTGAGTAATGATAAAATGAAATGGGGTATCCAATGAAGTTTGATTGAAATAATAGGGTGTGAATTTTGAGAATTGAAAGTGTTATAGAGAAGGCGAAAGAATAAAATGCGGGCCATGCACCATGAAGGTAGAAGTCACTAAGACTAAATAATCATACCATTACCCTACGCCTTACAAGCCTTGAAAGACCTTTCTGATCTCTAATGAGGTTATTATCATGTTGATTGGAAAATACGGGACAACGTACTAGGAATGATCATGCATGAGTTTGTTTTTGAGAGGGTGAGAGTTGTTTGTGATTCCTACATTTTAAAAAATTTGATGCTCTTTGTGTGAAGATGGAATCATTTTTGTTGTAAGGGCATTCAAATACTCTTGTTGAGCTTGAACTTGCATTTGAAGAAAGCATTGTTAACCTGGGTCCATTTGATGATGGTTAGTCATAATTTGAATCTTAGAGTGCACAATTGAACATTGCATGTGTAGTTTGAACCTCTTGTGTGCACTCTTGTTGAGTCTTCAGTAGCATTGTTTGTAGACATCCTTGTTGAACTAATTGATCTTGAGTTTTATTTGAGGACAAACAAAAGTTTAAGTTGAGGGTGTTAAGGAGTCTTAGATTTTGATACTTTTTGGGCTTTGTTTTCATAGTTTTATTGTCCTCGATGAGTAATTTATGCTCTAAACTGATGTTAAAGTGTTGATTTTCAGCAATGAAGGCAATGGAGCAAGGAAAGGACATTATTGGGAAAAAAGGAGCTAAAAAGATTAAAAAAAAGGCTGAAGATAGCAAAACCAGAGAATCGCCAAAGCTATTCAGTGAGCCGCCGAGTGGCACTTCAGCTCGCCTAAAGTTTCAGATTGCCAATCCTGAGGAGAAGACAAATTGGTGATGGATTAGGACCTTCGGCGAACCCCCAAATAGATCGGCGACACAAACTTGGATCGCCAAAAGTCACAGAACCGTGAGGATAAAGAGACAAGGAAAACTGACGATGGAATGGAGCAATTGGCGCATGCTCGACTTACTTCGCCTAATGGTCCTGGAAGGCAAAATTTAGGAAACTATAAATTGAATTTCAAAAAGCATAAAAGGAATGAAGTATCATTTGCACTCATTTCCTGAGTAATTTTTCCACTGTAGAACTTTGTTATATTAACTTGAAGGTGTTTTCTAGTAGATTTGGAGTCTGGTTTTTAATTTTAAACATTTTGCATCATTTTAAAAACTTGAATTGCAATATCGAGATTATGGAGAACGTAATTGTATTGGTTTCTTCCCTTTTATGATGTGTGGCTAAAACCCAATTCTTGGGGTGTGATCATGTAATTATTTTCTTTAATTAGCTTATCGGTATTGTTGGTTAATGATTGTATTGTTGGTTTCTTCCCTAAAATGCAATTTTATCTTAGTGTTTTGGGCTTTCGAGAGAGAGAGTTCCTAAAATTAAAGTTATCAATTGATGATTGTAGTGATTAGGTTGTTGTGGGTTCAACTCGAGAGAGTGAATCTTGATTCAATCCTTCCTATCTAGCTTGAGAGAGTAGATAAATTAAGGTGTTGGGTTGTTTATTGTGTTAAGCTTGTCGAGGTTCGAGAGAACTCGCTTGAATCGTAATACTTGTTCGAGAGAACGCTATTGCATATTTAGTCTAGCCTACCCATTGAGATTCAACAATTTGTTAGTAAATTACAATTGCCCATATAGCGAAATTAGCATATAATCAATCACATCCCCAAGAATCTCTATCTACGTCTATTCCCTCATTTTCACATTTGTTGTAGTTGATAACTGACACTTTTAAACCCCCATCTGACATTTGTGTCAAACCATTGACTTATTTTACTTGGTTTCGATAATATCTACTTTTATAACCGATTAAAATTGCAACCTTTACTTTTTAATTGAATTCGATATTGTACCGCTCCCTGTGGGTTCGACCCCAACTCTTTATTGGGTTTTATAATAGATTATGATAGCCTACACCTAGTATTAGATGTGGTGTAGTTTTAGCGTTTAGCAATTTCATTTACCATCTAGTTAGGGTAAGGGATGTGGATTCCAATACCGCTACTCTTAAGTTGGTCCCCGTTGTTAATGAGTTTCCGGAAGTGTTCCCACATGATCTACCCGGTATTCCTCCGAGAAAGGAAATAGACCTTGGCATTGGCCTTCTTCCATATATGCAGTCTATCTCTATTTCTCCTTACCCAATGTCTCTGGTAGAACTTAAGGAAATTAAAGAGCAATTGAAAGATTTGTTGGATAACGGTTTCATCTGACCAAGTATTTCTCAATGGAGTGCTCAAGTTTTGTTTGTTAAGAAGAAGTATGGTTCAATTAGTATCTGTATTGACTACTGGTAATGGAACAAAGTGACCATTAAGAATAAGTAACCTCTTCCGAAGATAGATGACTTGTTTGACCAACTTCAAGGGGCGAGTTACTTTTCCAAGATTGTCCTCTGGTCAGGTTATCACCAATTGAGGGTGAGAGAAGATGATATTACGAAGACGTCTTTTAGAACCCGGTATGGTCATTATGAGTTTTTAGTAATGTCGATTGGTTTGACTATTGCTCCGGTTGCTTCTATGGATTTGTTTAATAGCGTGTTTAGACAATACCTGGACATGTTCGTAATTGTGTTCATTGATGATATATTAATTTATTCGAGAAGTGAGGATGCTTACATCAATCATTAAAGGATTGAGTTGCAAATTCTCAAGTACCAACAACTCTTTGCAAAGTTTAGTAAATGTGAGTTTTGGCTAAGGTCTGTGTCATTTCTTTGTCATATTATTTCAACTAAGGGTATTGAGGTAGATCCTAAGAAGAGTGATGTGGTCAAAATTGGCATAGACCTTTATCCCCTTCGAATATTAGAAGTTTCTTGGGTTTGGCTAGTTACTACAGAAGGTTTGTTGAGGGATTTTCATCGATTGCCTCCCTATTAATAGAATTGACTTAAAAGAAGGCTAAGTTCATATGGTCTAAAGCATGTGAGAAAAGTTTACAAGAATTAAAGGATAGACTTACTTCCGATTTGGTGTTGACTTTATCGGAAGGGGCTGATG
>JAJONT010070469.1:0-12073 GCA_029582345.1 Solanum oplocense x Solanum tuberosum | reverse complement strand
TCATCTATGGTATTTATGTATCATTTCTTCTTTTTTTTCTTGCTCCCTTAGTCCCGATTTCCCCCCTTTGATTATGCTTATTGCTTATGGTCATTTTAATTGCTTCCGCGACCAAGGATGTGTAATGATACGCTATGAGGCTTGTTTGGGGTTCCTTCGGGTTCCCCATTCGCCGGTCACGTCTAGGCCCTAGGCTTGGGTCGTGACATGAAAGGAAAAGAACTTAGCCAATAATTATAGTATTTTCACATGAATTAGCTCTTCTCTAAAATTTAGCTCGGGGTGTTAACATTTAGTTCTAAATAGAATTTAGTCAATTTTTTGTCCGAAACTTTTCTCAAAAATTGTTTTTAGATAAGTTTAGTTTTGTTTCATGAATTCAGGACCACAGTTCAAAATGAGCTACTAGTATTCAGTTTTGGAGTAGTGTTTAGCATCTAGTTGGACTAGAATTCAGCGTACCTTCAAGTCCTAGAATTACGTTCCATCGTAGGTTTATAAGTCCCCTCTGTTGGGCATCAATTTTAGTGATCACGCCATAGTCATGACTTTATACCCGGCAAGGTATATTGGGTTCTCTCGATGGGGCATATACATCAGACTCCACATTTAGCTCACGTGGTTTATGTCGGTTAATAGACTCTCCCAGAGAACTAGCTTCAGTAAGTTACTCCAGGCCCATAGTTGCATTTACTCTCAATTTTCAACATGTTTCCAGTTTACACTCGCATTCTAGTTTTTATGCATTATTGTAACTTGGGACTGTGTACTTTAGTTCAGTTCAGTTTACATCCTTGACCCATATTTTTAGCATGTTTATATATTCAGTCAGCTTTGCATATGCCTCATGCTTAGTACATTCGAAGTACTAACACATACTCTATGTTTTATCCTATTATAATAGAGGCTCAGGGTCTTAGTTTCAGCCACGTTATTAGCTCCTACCGATGCCACATCAACGATAGTTAGGGGTGAGTCCTCATCATCCGAGGACGTTTCTTTATTATTTTTTTTGCTTAGTTAGTTTGTTTTTAGTTTCAGCATTATAGAGTTAGCTGGGGACTTTTCCCAACAGCTTATCAGTATTGGAGGTTTTCAACATAGAGTCAAACTCAATTGATTCAGGTTTTCCCACTTTGTACTCAGTTATTTCTTTCAGATATTCTCAGTTGAATTCCTTTAGATTATCTTCATTATTCAATTATGCTTCTGCCTTGTTAAAGTTATTTCAGTATGCTTGTGATATGTCAGATTCAGGGTTAGCTTGGGGTTACTTGTGACCCTAGGTCTCGTGTTACCTCTAAGGGCTAGCCTCGAGGCGAGGCAAACTTTGTATTAGAGCATCAGGTTGAAGTGTCCTAGGGTGTCAGAATGCCGCATCAAGTAGGGTCTTCTTCATGTGTGTGAAGTGCACCACGCATATGGGGGGAAGACCTATGAGACGTCGTTAGGAAAAACTTTCCTTCTTTCTTTTCCAGTTGATGCTCTAGAGTATAAATGTTATCTAATATCCGTCTAACTTCTACTCTTCGTATTTCAAAAAATGCCTCCCAAAAGAGATAACGCCATGAATCAGCCAGCAACTCCAGCAGACCCATTGAATGAGCAAGTCACGCATGACGAGTTTAGGGCTGCTTTCCAAGTACTTGCTCAGGACATGACCGCCCAAGTAAATCAGCAGGTTGTGGCCCCAGCTCTGCCACAAACTAACAGAGCTGCAGCAAGAATCCGAGACTTCACTCGAATAAACCTCAGAGTTTCATAGGTCTAAGTCATAATAGGATCCACAAGAGTTTCTCGACGACATCTAGAAGGTAACAAACATTATGGGTGTCACCCCAGTCGAGAGTGCAAATTTAGCCACCTATCAGTTGAAGGTAGTGACCTACACTTAGTACCAACAATGGAAAGGTAGTAACTCAGTGCCTATAGGTCGATTTATCTCTTACCTTAAGGCCAGGAAAATGATTTCCAAAGGGCATATCTATCATCTTGTTCGGGTTGAGGGTCCAAACTCTAAGGCCCTAATTCTTGAGTCAGTATCAGTGGTGAATGAGTTTCCATAAGTGTTTCCAAAAGATCTTCCCAGAGTTCCTCCCGAAAAGGAAATCAACTTTGGAATAGATCTCCTTTCAGATACCTAGCCTATTTCGATTCCTCCTTACAGGATGGCTCTAGCTGAGCTTAAGGAATTGAAAGAACAATTGAAATACCTTCCTGATAAACTCAATATCTCTTCATGGGGTGCTCTAGTATTGTTCGAGTGAAAGAAAGATGGTTCCCTCAGGATGTTCATTGACTACCGCTATTTGAATAAAGTCACAATCAAGAATACCTACCTCAACCCCAAGATTGATGACTTGTTCGACCAACTTAGAGGTGCTAGTTGCTTTTCTAAGATAGACCTTAGATCCGGCTATTATCAACTTAGAGTCAGAGATAGTGACATCTTGAAGACATCCTTCAAGACTTTGTATGGTCACTATGAATTTATAGTTATGTCTTTTGGATTAACAAATGCTCATGCATCTTTCATGGATTTAATGAACAGGGTGTTCAAATAATATTTGGACTTGTTCATCATCGTCTTTATTGATGATATCCTCATTTATTCTCAGAATGAGAAAGAGCATTTGACTCATATAAGAGTTGTTCTGCAAACCCTCTAAGATTGCCAGTTATTCGCTAAGATCATCAAATGTGAATTATGGTTACATTTGATCTCTTTCCTTATTCATATGGTATTCAACAAAGGGTTCTGAGTGGACTCTAAAAAAGTTGAGGCAGTAAAGCACTGGCCCAGACCCACCTCTCCAACTGATATCAGAAGTTTCTTGGGTTTGGCCGGTTAGTACATGAGTTTTGTTGAATTATTTTCATCCATAGCTACCCCATTGACAAAGTTAACTCAGAAAAAGGTCAAGTTTCGGTGTTTAGATGAGTGTAAGAAAAAATTATCAGAACTGAAGACCAAGTTGACTATAGCTCCTATCTTGACTCTACCAGAGGTTTCAGATGGTTATGTGGTTTATTATGATGCATCATGGGTTGGCATAGGTTTTGTGTTAATGCAGCAGGGTAAGGTCATAGCTTATGCTTCTGAACAGATTAAGGTCCATGAGAAGAACTACCCGATTCATGACCTCAAACTTATAGCTGTCGTGTTTGCCCTAAAGATTTGGAGACATTACTTTCTGGTGTTCATGTTGATGTGTTCACAAACCATAAGAGCCTCCAGTATATGTTCACCCAGAAAGAATTGAATCTTTGTCAGAGAAGATGGCTTGAGTTCCTCAAAGACTATGACATGAATATGCTCTACCATCCAGGTAAGGCCAATGTAGTGGTTGACGCCCTTAGCAGACTATCCATGGGTAGTGTGGCACATATTGAGGAAGAGTAGAAAGAATTAGCCAGAGATGTTCACCGACTTGCTCGCTTAGGAAATTGTCTTATGGACACGTCAGATGGTGGTGTGATAGTTCAGAATGGGTCAGAATCTTTATTGGTAGCAGAGGTTAAAGAGAAACAAGACAGTGATCCCATACTGCTTTAATTAAAAGGTATAATCTATCAATAGAGAGTTGAGGTGTTCACCCAAAGGGGAGATAGTGTGCGTTGTTACCAGGGTCACTATGTGTTCCAAATGTGGGTGAGTTGAGGCAACAGATCCTTACAGAAGACCATAAATCCAGATATTCTATTCATCTGGGTGCCACTAAGATGTATCGTGATCTTAGGGAAGTCTATTGGTGGAACGACATGAAGAGGGACATCGCAGATTTTGTGGCTAAATATCCTAACTACCAATAGGTTAAAGTAGAACATTAGAAACCAGGAGGTGTGACTCAAGAGATTAACATTCCTACATTGAAGTGGGAAGTGATAAACATGGATTTCATTACGGGTTCACCTCGTACAGACAACATGACTCTGTTTGGGTGATAGTGGACAGAATCACTAAGTTCGCTCACTTCTTGGTTGTCAAGACTATAAATTCAATGGAGAACTACGCCAGACAATACATCAGCAAGATAGTCGGGTTGCATGGGGTTCCTTTATCTATCATCTCGGATAGAAGTCCTCAGCTTTCATCTCATTTCTGGAGATAGTTTCAGAAAGGTCTTGGCACTTAGGTAAATCTCAGTACTGTATTTCATCCGCAGACAGATGGTCAGGTAAAACATACCATTCAAACCTTAGAGGACATGTTGAGAGCTTGCGTGATCGATTTCAAGGGTAGTTGGGATGATCACCTACCTCTCATAGAGTTCGCCTATAATAACAACTTATATTCCAGTATTCAAATTGCCCCTTATGAGGCTATATGGGCGCAGATGCAGGTCTCCAGTTGGTTGGTTCGAAGTAGGTGAAGCAACCTTGATTTCTCCAGATTCAGTCCATGAGGTTATGGAGAAAGTTCAGGTTATTAGAGATAAACTAAAGACAACTCAAAGTTGTTAGAAGTCCTATGCAGATGTGAGGAGAAGGGACTTAGAGTTTGAAATTGATAATTGGGTTTTCCTGAAGGAGTCACCCATGAAGGGGGTGATGAGATTTGGCAAGAAAGGGAAGATTAGCCCTAGGTATGTAGGTCCCAGAATCCTAAAAATGGTTGGTAATGTGGCTTATGATTAAAAGTTGCCAACAAAACTAGCAGCGGTTCATCCCGTCTTTCATATTTCCTTATTGAAGAACTGTGTGGGCGATCAGGCATCGATAATACCTTTACAGAATGTGGGTGTGAAGGATAACCTCACCTATGAGGAGGTTTCAATTGAGATTCTCGACTGTCAGATTTATAGGTTGATAAATAAGGAAGTCTCTTCAGTAAAGTTTTTATGGAGGAATCAGTCCGTAGAGGGAGCAACTTGGACAGCAGAAGTAGCCATGATAGCAAAGTATCCTCAGTTCTTTCCCTCCGATTCAGTTTCAGTTTCAGCTTGAGGGAATAGTTACTCTCCAGTATCACAGTTAATCTTATGTAATTCAGTAACAGTATCTTATTCCCTTAGTTATCCAAACATTTCAGGATATTTGCATGTTCATGTAACTCAACTTAGTTAGATATCAGTTTCTAGTACTCAGTTGGTAGGGATTCCAACTCTTTCCCTCCAAACTCAGTTTGTTCTGTCTTCATTCGAGGATGAATGATCTCAAAAGGGAGATAATGTAATACCTCAGACTTTGAGAAAGGTCTAAAAAGGACAAACGGGAAAGTCACGAACCAAAAATGGACCATAGACACTTCACAGCACCCTAGATGGGCCACTAAGGAGTCCATGATCCGTTAAGGACATCGTGAACCACCATCCAGGACTTCCTGGGTTGTATTGGCCTAGATGGAGCCCTAGACGGCCCGTGGTGACTTGGACGACACGTCTAAGGGTCCGTACAAGTCACCCACCAATTTTTAAATTTTTTGTCAACTTCAAACAATCATATCTCTTAGCACAAAATGAATTAGGTGGCCCATGACCTATCAAATTAAAGATATTTCAGTCCTCTTTCCAACGCCACCATTTTTTTTCTAATTCTGAGCCTGGAGTAAAATGTTATGCCTATTTTAGTGAAGCTTTGTCGGGTAGGGCAACATCACGACCCACTAGACGGGTCGTGATGCTTTAAACGAACCGTGAAGCCCCTCTTTTAAGTCACATCGTAAGTTTTAAGTCTGGATCCTATTGGTATTTCCCCCTATGCTTTTGGAACTTAAAATACATTGTTTTACTTCGTCTAAGCCTAATTAATTAGTCAAAACTACCTGAGCACATTCATTCTACTAAAATCATCAGACTTGGAAAGAAAAACAGAAAGAGGCGACAGTTTTCTCTCCATAACAAGTAGAGCTCTCTTTTAAGTTCATCCTCAAAATCCAAAGGTTCTCTGTAGTTTTCTTCACCAGGCATGTGGGTATTCAGTAAGGGTTTCGTTTGTCCTTACGCCCAAAACATCACACTCCTTTTTCGATTATTATGGTTTTATGAAACTAAGGTTTTTGCCCAACTATCAAGATTCTTTATAAAACTGATTCTTGTGATTACTACTCGATTATATACCTATTTAAATGAGTTTACATGAATTCTTATGGAGATTGAACGGAAAAGAATTTAGCCAGTAATTGTAGCATTTTCACATGAATTGGCTTTTCTCCAAAATTTAGCTCAGGGTTTTAACATTTAGTTTTGCACAGAATTTAGTCAGTTTTCTGTCTGTAGCTTTTCTTAGAAATTGTTTTCAGATTAGTTTACTTCTGTCTTATGAATTCAGGACCACAGTTTAAAATGAGCTACTAGTTGTCATTTTGGGAGTAGTGTTTAGCACCGAGTTGGACTAGGGTTCAACTTACCCTCAAGTCCTAGAACTACGTGCCATCGTAGGTTTATAAGTCCCCTCTATTGGGCATCAATTTTAGTGATCACGCCACAGTCATGCCTTTATACCCCTATAAGGTATATTCGGTCCTCTCTATAGGGCGTATATATCGGACTCCATGTTTAGCTCATGTGATTTATGTTGGTTAATAGACTCTCCCACAGTATTAGCTTCAGTAAGGTACTCCAGACCCGTAGTTGTATTTACTCTCAATTTTCAGCATGTTTCCAGTTTACTCTCGCATTCTAGTTTTTATGCATTATTGTATCTTGGGCTTGTGTACTTTAGTTCAGTTCAGTTTACATCCTTGACCAGTATTTTTAGCATGTTTATTTATTCAGTTAGCTTTGCATATGCCTCATGCTCAATACATTCGAAGTACTGACGCATACTCTAAGTTGCATCCTATTATGATGCAGGCTCAGGTTCTCAGGTTCGGCCATGTGATTAGCTCGTACCGGCACCACATCAGCGATAGTCGGGGGTGAGTCCTCATCATCCGAGGATGTTTCTTTATGTTTTTTTTATTTAGTTAGTTTGTTTTTAGTTTCAGCATTTAAGAATTAGCTAGGGACTTGTACCAACATCTCATCAGTATTAGAGGTTTTCAGACATAGAGTCAGACTCAGTTGATTCGGGTTGTTGTACTTTGAAATCAGTTATTTCTTTCAGATATTCTCAGTTGATTTCCTTTAGATTATATTCATTATTCAGTTATGCGTCCGCTTGGTTAGAGTTATTTATGTATGCTTGTGATATGCCATATTCAGGGTTAGCTTGGGGTTACTTGTGACCCTTGGTCCCGTGTTACGTCTAGGGGCTAGCCTTGGGGCATGACACTTAGGAAGTGTTTGGATGGACTTTTTAAGTTAAAAGCTAAATGTAATGATTTTGTATAGATTTTAGCTTATTTTAATACTTTTTTGGCCTAAAATAAGGGGGTGAAAGTATTTTTGTCTTTTTCAAACACCTCTAAAAATAAAAATAAGCTTAGAAGACAAAAACTACTTAACATAAGACAATCCAAACACTATCTTAATACATATACATATTGGTATATCGCCCATTTAATATTATTCTCCTGACATCTCATTTACGTAAAATACGATTTATCCACTTGTCAACCTAAGATCGTTATTTTAAACGTTACAAAATTATGGGGTGTTACAAAGACAAAGGGGGCTGACTAAGTTTTGGTTAAATGAGTAGTGGAGCGAGTCTAATTTTGTGGAGGATTGAGTTAATTGGGATGATTTTTAATTTGGTGGGACCGATAAATGACGTGGACCTTTAATTGGAAACACGTGTCCAATCATGTTATTTTATAACGAACGATTTGGGTTGTTAGTGAAAAATGACACGAATATGTACGTTGTATTACCACGATGACATAAAATGACTCATTTTTTAATGGTTGACATGAATGAATTATTTTTGATAGTTCGATGACATATTTAAACTTTTTTCCAAAAAGTAATACTCACGTTGTTCCTAAATAAGTGATTTTTAGTTTGGATGCACCCTTTAACTAACTTGTCTAATAAAGTAGTATCAAGAATGTTTCATGAGAGAATCGTGAGGATTCTACCTCTGATTAACTCTCCAAACCATGCAGGTTTTGTGAAAGGGAGAAGTATTACTAAAAATGTACTACTACCATAGGAGATAATTAAGGATATTCATTTGAGAAATAAGAACACTAATGTAGTGGTAAAACTCAATATGGATAAGGCTTATGATAGATTTCCTAGGTT
Organism: Solanum oplocense x Solanum tuberosum; assembly: GCA_029582345.1. Taxonomy (NCBI): domain Eukaryota; kingdom Viridiplantae; phylum Streptophyta; class Magnoliopsida; order Solanales; family Solanaceae; genus Solanum; species Solanum oplocense x Solanum tuberosum. The sequence goes on along the minus strand of JAJONT010070469.1, from coordinate 3,944 downwards.
GTTCTAACAAAAGTATTAAGGAAATTTGGGTTCTCAAAGGTTATTATTGACATGGTGTGAAGATTGTTATAGATTAATTGGTATTCAGTGTTTGTCAATGGCCAATCACATGGTTCTTTTCATTCGACAATGAGACTTAAGCAGGGGTTCCTCTCTCTCCTACCTTATTCATCATAGTTGCTGAAGTTTTATCAAGGAATTTGAATTATCTTAATGAAAAAAGGATTTCAAAGAATTTGGCCTTCCCAAATGTAGCTCTAGAATTAATCATCTTTCTTATGTAGATGATACAATTTTATTTGGGTCTGGGGGAAAGAAAATTAATAATATAAATTATAAGAGTCATTAAAGACTATGAAGTAACTTCAGGACAGTTGATTAACAACAACAAGAGTTATTTTTTTGTTCATGGCAAGACACCATTAATAGTTGCAATAAGATGAGGAGGCTAACATAAATAAGACAAGATAATTTTCCTTTCACTTATCTAGGCTAACCCATCTTTTATGAGAGAAAGATCAAATGGCACTTTGAAGACCAAATTAGAAAAGTGGCAAGAAGAATTTTATCACGGAAGAATAGGTATTTAATAATTGGGGGTAAATTCATTTTGATAAATCATGTGCTCCAGTCATTGCCAGTTTACATGATATCAATCATGAATTCTCCAAAAGATATTATAGAGAAGCTCCATCAAATCTTTGCAAAATACTTTTTGGAAAAACCATAGGAGCATCAAAGAAAAGAATTGGATAGCGCAGAATGAGATGTGTTATCCCAAAAAGAAAGGGAAATTGTGATTCATATCTCTACATAAAATTGCTAATGCTCTTTTTGCTAAGTTATGGTGGAACTTTAGGATTTTCAGTTCCTCACTATCAAGTGCATTTATGTGGAACAAATATTGTAAAAAATCTTATCCTTATCTTAGTTAGAACAATGGTGTTTCTCATGTGTGGAGAAAAATGTTGAGAGTAAGTGAAGATATTGATCATGACATTTGGTGGTAACAAAAGGTTGGCAATGCAACTTTCTGGATGGACAACTGAACCCAACAAAGAGAACTGCATTTTATAGAAGCACAAGGGATGGAGAAACAATAAGAAGTTAATGAATTTGTAGATAATGAAAGACAGAACACAGAAAAGTCGAAGGATTTTTGTACATTGTTGAAACTATTGATTCAAATTTAAGAAGATAAAAAGGATAAATTTTGATGGATGAGGAACACACAATGTATATTCATCGTGAAATCAACATATCAGATTATGAGGAAGACATGGACTGGATGTAGAACATAAGGATAAAGGGTCTACCATTCATAATCTCATCCTTTTTTTGGAGGGTATGGAAAAGGATGATTGCTACCGATGATAATTTAAAAAGAATGAGAATAAATGTGGTGTCTAAGTGTTATTGCTGTGAAAAGAGGAGGAGAAAATTGTAATTTCTAATAGCTTTCATAGAGAAAAATTATGAAAAAGTTTGCTACTTGTGCAGGTATTGATGGATTACATCAACACCAACAAATAACAATCGGGGAAACTTGCACGCGAATCATAACCTAAAACAAATTTTCAAGAAAATTCCAGCTATGATAATGTGGAGGTTATTGAAAAGAAGAAATTCAAGAAGGCATGGGAAGGAGGTGACATACACAAGAATACAACTGCAATGTCAAAACACAATCAGTCAGCAAATCAAAAAAAAAATCCATGGATAAAGGACACATTTCAGAATTGGCTAGATATGGTTAGGGGACTTCAAGACTATAAACCAATACTACACTTTTTATAGTGAAGTGGAAGTTACTAGGAAATGGATTAATTAAGTACAATATGAACGGTACTAGTAAAGGAAATTCAGGATAAAACTCATATGCTTTTATGAAAGAGATTGTAGAGGAAATTTGATTATGCTGAAGCACATCACATATGAGAGGAAACAAACATGGAAGCAGATGTCATGGGCATCTCGAAGGCTATTCAGTACTGTGCACATCAAAGATTAAACAACATAATCTTAGAAACTGACTTCCTCACTCTCTCAGGAACACGTTGTTAGGACAATGGAAGATACCATGAAAAAATGCATCTAGAATCGAATCTATTCAAGAGATAACAAGGCAAACAAATATTCATATAAAACATATTTTTTTCAGGGAGGCAAAATAACTAGCAGACTACATGACCAACAGAGCTTTCAATTAGAGGAGTGTTTTGTAGTTTCAGGAGTTTAATGAGATACCAAGCAAAGGGAGAAAATTCATAAATATGAATAAATAGCAAATACCAACACTCAGAATAAGAACAAGAAAAATTACTTTACCATGATAAAATAATATCAAAAGAAATCAAGAGAACACAACTATAATACTTACATAGCAAAGTCTTGCCTTTCTAAAGGCCATATAGCTATGATTGAGCTTCCTAGCCTAAGTTATTTCAACTTATAAAAAGGACCTACAAAAAGTGAGGGTTTTGAAATCTGATCGGCAAACTCGAGATTGAATTTAGTTAAGAGTTTGAAAAGATGGAGTATGAGAGCATCACCATCTTCTCCACCACGACTTCAGCTGAAAACAACACAACGATAGTGTAAACAATCCAATTGAGGAAAAAAATAAAGATAGAGATATAGTACACTTACAACAAGCTTCAAGACTAAGTCACGTTGTTCAAACCCTTCATCGAGTTCACCCTGAACTCAAAGACCTCCATTAGAATACACATATGCAAAAAGGAAAGAGTTAAGGGGAGAAGAAAACATATATAAAAACCAACAAGAAAATGAAATACTCACTTTTGCGAGTTGAAAATACACTTCTAAAGTCATAAATGAAGAATGTTGATGATCCAGAGGAGAAGCACGAGTAAGGTAAAGTTAAAAGACAAATGAAATATAAAGACAGAGGAGTGGAGGAGATGCAAAGATGAGTGAGGAGGAAATAGAAAACCCAATTTTGTAGGGATGTGTTTGATGAACTCGGTCACTTTTAGACTGAATTTTGTATATATTTTCCTTTTGGGCTTTTGCTTAAAAATGGGGAATTTTTGCATATAGCCACTAAAAAAATAGCTTAATTATGCTCCATAGATATAGTTTGATAATTACGATTCGTAGCTACATGTTATAAGAAGGAGAATTGCGAGAAACATTGGGAAAAGGTGGAGAGAGGCGAACGAGAGAGGGCATAGAGTGGAGAGAGGTGAATTGTATATGTATATCGGTTAGATAATTGTATATATGTAACTGCTATGTATATGTATCAATAGTTGTATTTGTATAACTGCATACTATTTGAATTCGTATACAATTGAATTTAGTTAAAACATTTGTATTTGTATATTCAATCTCTCTCTCGCTTTATACAAACATAAATTATACATTGTATTCGTATAATTTGTGTTTGTATAAAGTGAGAGAGAGAAATTAAAAGCAAAAGAGAACTGTGCAGGGAAGATTTGTAGTATTTGTATAATCATAAGTGTATAGGGCAAAGAAATATGTATTTGTATTTGTATATTCCGTCTCTCTCGCTTTATACATATACAAAACACAAACACAAATTGTAATTAACGCAAATTGTAGCTATGTTAGCTAATTAACTAATATATGTTTGTTTAACCGCATAATTTTTCTTAAAAATAGAAGAACTTACCCCTAATTAAATGCTTGAAGAAAGAAATAAATCTTTAATTGTGTAAAATTTTCTATATCAATATAAAAATAATCTTGAAAGAAGATTAATTTGTTCTTATTTATTTAGGAATCGAGGGAGTAGTAAGGGTGGCAACGGAACCGGTAACGGAACTACCGGACCGGGACGTTCCGGAACCGGAACGGAACCGGGCACCACGGGCCGGAACCGAACTGGAACCGGGACGGACCGGAACTGGTAATTCCGGAAAAAAATACGTGTACCCGTCCCGGACCGGTAACGG
>JAJONT010070468.1:0-15578 GCA_029582345.1 Solanum oplocense x Solanum tuberosum | reverse complement strand
CTAGTTTTAGGGTAGGGACAAAATAAAGTGATTTTTTCAACAAAAAAATAATTGTAATTTGAAGTTGGAAGAGAGTTTTGAAAAATGTTTTCCTTAAGTTTTAAAGGGAAGTCATTTTCCTAAAAGTTGAGGAAAATGAGTTGATTTGGAAAACATTTTCTAAAACATTTAACCCAACCAAATATGAGAAAATTGGAAACCTTCATACCAAACACACCCTAATAGTGATTGATTTAGTAGTAATTTTCCGTCAATAACAAGCCAAATAAGAATGATCGAGTGCTACATATTCTTATGTAAATTAATGAATCCTTTATATTAACTACAACTCAATATTATATATACTCATAATTATTGTGCAATAGGATTGCAAGTCCTGGAATGTTCTCAAAATCATAAAAAACTCTGAATTCCTACATAAAAATCATTCCAAGGACAAGTAAAAAATTACTCAAAGAGAGTCATGTTTTCCATCTTATATTACAATTCCGACATAGAAATTATCTCAATGACTAGTCTTTCTATATAACTATAAATGCCTTTGAGATTGGTCTTCTCTGGAAGACATGAGATTCCTAATTCTCTCCAAAACTTTGTATTGACATCATAACACGAACATAAAAACACCCGAGTTTAAGTTAACCACAAATACAATCTCTCCATCACGGGACATGCAAGATGATATAGGTCCAAACACTACGTCATTCCATATTGAAGGAAATCGAATCATAAGTCTCTGTCATTCTTTTTCTAGAGTCTGCTTGAAAATCCACAAGTCAAAGAATCCACTTACCCATCCCCTATAATCTATAACACCTAATTTACCATTCACCTCTATCAACTCGTACGATAACGCCCAGTGAGATGCATTCCACAATTCAATGATTTCAAAATTTTCAGATTTAACAACAATTGCAGCTATAACATGCTCGTGATTGCTAACGAACTGATAGATAACTCCTCTAATGCAAACACTAGACATAGAATGACGAGTAGATGAAGTAATGCTTTGAGTCTCTCTCCACGATTCATCTATGCCTAAAGTTAAAACACATCGTTTTCTGTACCCTTTTTGTGTTGCTAACAAAAACACTTTGTATCTCTTCTCTTCTGGCTCAAAACCTAATGAATACGTATGTCAATAAATACCTTTATTTGGGTCGTAAAAAAATCTTATTTTTGTCACTCTTAAATAAATCTTGCATTCTTAGTATTTTGAATAAAAATCAATTTTTTTGGCACTCTTAAATAAATAATTAGACTAGTATAATTTAGTAAAATAGTTAATTGACAAGTCCTTTTGGTTCGATAATCCGGCTCTTTTAGAGCCACTATATTACTTGTGTGACCGCGCACACTTGCGTGTGCAACTGGGAGCAACAAGTTTTTGACGCTGATGCCGGAGACTTAGACATTAACTATTCTTCTAGGTTATACTTTTTATTTATTTATTTAAGTTTATAATTTTTCTAGTGTTTTTATAAACAAATATTTTTTTTCTTTCCTTTGAATAATTTGGTACTCTTATTGATATGGATGATTGGGATAAATCGTGGTTGGGTGAGGGGTATTCTTATAAATATCCTTGTAATTATTGTGATGGACACCACGTGGAGATCGAGTGTCCTATATGTCATATATGTGGTGGCCAATATGTTCATTGGAGCGGTTGTCCTAACTCTTATTCACATCCTTCGAACCCCTATTATGATTCTTCTGTTATTTGTGATGTTGGCAGGGGTGATGAAGTGGAGAATGTTGAACAAGAGGTGCACAATATATTCTTAAAGCAATTTATGAACATGGTGGACAAAAGTAATTTAGCACAAAGGGAACTACAATCAAAACTCACGGAACTTGAATCAATGATGATGGAAAAACGAGCAAAAGACATGAAACTACAGGCAATAATCATGGAGCTTCAAGCTAAGGTTGACGCTGATCAATTTGCAAGTTACAGGCCCAGCTAATACTCAATTAAAGGAAAATATTGAATCTCAGCAAGAAGAAAGTTATGAAGAAGCAGAGATAGTGAGCCAATCTTGGCTACAAGAACAAACTCAACTTCTAAAGTTTCAAAAGTCTATCTGTGATGGTCTGACATACATGACAACCCAAATGATTGAAGGAAGAGTTGACCTCACACAAGAAATAGATCTATTTGGCTCATATATTTATGACTTGGAGATTCACTTGAAAAAGAGGTTTGTCGAGGGGTTTTCATCTATTTCATCCCCGTTGACCAAGATGACTCAGAAAATAATTAAGTTTCAATGGTCTGAAGCTTGTGAGAAAAGCTTTTAGAAATTGAAAAATCGGTTGACTACTGCCCTAATATTTACCTTACCAGAAGGTACACAAGATTTTGTGGTATATTGTGATGCGTCCAGAGTTGGACTGAGTTGTGTGCTAATTCAGAATGGTAAAGTTATAACTTATGCCTCCAGATAGCTTAAGGTACACGAAAGGAATTACCCAACCCATGATCTAGAGTTAGCTATCATAGTGTTTGCTTTGAAAATATGGCGTCACTATCTTTATGGTGTACATGTAGATGTGTTCACCGATCACAAAAGTCTTCAATATGTGTTCAGTCAGAAAGAGCTTAATCTCAGACAGAGGAGGTGGTTGGAATTACTCACCGATTATGACATGACTATTCTCTATCACCTAGGTAAGGCTAATGTTGTTGCTGATGCCTTGAGCAGGTTGTCTATGGGTAGTACTTCTCATGTTGAGGAGGACAAGAAAGAATAAGCAAAATATGTGCATAGACTTGCACGATAAGGAGTCCGACTAATGGATTCCAATGAAGGAGAAGTAGTGGTGATGAATGGGGCTGAATCATTATTAGTGTCTGAGGGGAAAGAGAAACAAGACCAAGATCCTTTTTTTTTTTTAATTAAAGGCAAATGTTCATAAGCAAAAAGTTTTGGCTTTTGAACAAGGGAGATATGGTGTATTGAGGTATCAAGGTAGATTGTGTGTGCCAGGGGTGGATGAACTCCAAAAGAGGATCATGGAGGAAGCTCATAGCTCCAGATGTTCTATCCTTCCGGGTTCCACAAGGATGCATCATGACTTGAGAGAAGTCAATTAGTGGAGTAGTATGAAGAAGTGTATCGCAAAGTTCGTTGCTAAGTGCCCGAATTGCCAACAAGTCAAGGTAGAGCACTAGAGGTCAGGTGGTTTTTCTCAGAACATAGATATTCTGGAATCAAAGTGGGAGATGATCAATATGATTTCATTACAGGTTTACCATGGTCTCGCAGACAGAATTATTCGATTTCGGTGATTGTAGATCGAACGACTAAATAAGCCCATTTCTTACCGGTTAAGACTACCCATTCAGCAGAAGATTATGCTAAATTATATATTCAAGAGGTAGTTAGACTTCATGGAGTTCCGGTGTCCATCATTTTAGATAGAGGTGCACAATTCACCGCACAATTTTGGAAGTCTTTCCTGAAAGGTTTGGGTTCGAAGGTAAATTTGAGTACTGCTTTCCATCATCAGACTAATGGTCAAGCAGAGCACACAATTCAGACTTTAGAGGATATTTGAGGGCATGTGTGATTGATTTCAAGGGTAATTGGTATGATCACTTACCTCTTATTGAGTTTGCTTATAATAACAGTTACCACTCTAGCATCCAAATGGCTCTCTATGAGGCTCTTTATGGGAGAAGATGTAGATATCCTATTGGAGGGTTTGAGATTGGTGAGACTTGGTTGATAGGACCAGACTTGGTTCATCAAGCTATGGAGAAAGTGAAGACTATTCAAGAAAGCTTGAAAACAATGCAAAGTCGTCAGAAATCCTATACTGATGTTAGGAGAAGAGACTTAGAGTTTGAGGTAGATTATTGGGTTTACTTGAAGGTTTCACCCATGAAGGGTGTTATGAGGTTCGGCAAGAAGGGGAAGCTTAGTCACCGGTATATTAATCCTTACAGGATATCCAAGAGGATTGGCAATGTAGCTTATGAATTGGAGCTACCGTCAAAATTAGCAGCAGTTCATCTGATATTTCACATTTCTATGTTGAAGAAGTGTATGGGAGATCATTCACTTATCATACCTACTGAAGATATTGGTATTAAGGATAACTTATCTATGAGGAGATTCCAGTTCAGACTCTAGATCACCATGTTCGCAAGTTGAGAACCAAGGAGGTAGCATCAGTCAAGGTTCTGTGGAGGAATCAGTTTGTTGAGGAAGCTACTTGGGAGGCTGAGGAGGATATGAAGAAGAGATACCATATCACTTTGAGTCCAGAGAAATTCCAAATTATGGTACTAATCCTTTCCTTGACATTTATTTTAGTTGAAATGTTCTATTACTTTGCATATTGAGTGTTTGAGTTGGGTGTCAAATGTTACTGTCACGCCCCGAGCCTACGCCCTGGGTGGGACTGGCACTCGAGAATCATTGTTGGCCCCAAGCGAACCCTTGGCCTGTCTTACTACTCAGAGGAAGACTTACTTATGATAAAAGTACTCTATAAAGTAAATTGAAAGCTCAATAGATAATCTTAGAATGTTTTAAAAATAAACATTCACTAGCCTAAGTGGCAACTCAAGTCTCAACATAACTGAATGGAAATTGAAAAACTAATGAACTAACAATAACTAACTGTCTATGAAGCCTCTAACAACTGAGGTGGACATAGGGAAAAGACCCACGACATCCTAAAGAACTAGAATACTGAAAACAATAAAAAAGGGGATCATCCAGAAGCAAGGAAGCTCACCAACAACTCTAAAGCTCAACTGGATCAATAATGCGCTGGATGTTGATCTTGGTTACCTGTATCTGCATCATAAAAAGATGCAGGCCAACTGGCATCAGTACATTGAATGTAAGAGCATGCGAGGGGAATTCTAAAGCAAGACATAAGCTTGAAAGGGAACTGAAAGAACATACCAGGTCTCAACTCAACTCATTTCAATATAAAGCAGTAATATAAATGCAATATAAAGAAAAGCTTTTAAAACATGTGGATAACAACTCTGTGTATTGAATATACAATATTAACTCAGTTTTTATGCATGGATACCATTTAAATTCTGCTTGTATATGAAAATACAAATAACTCTCTGTATATAAGAATACAAAATATATTTGTGAGAGTTTCTCTAACCGACAACCATCACTATGAGCTATGTGATGATACAACGTCTTGCCTCACGCAGCAGGGCCATCCTATACCTTGCCGGGGGTATAGAACCTAACTACTAAGTGGATCCACTAGTCTATGCTAAAAATCACTAAGGAATCATCTATAAAGTATGACCCTTTTCTACCTATGCTGGCTACACGGTTTATGGAGACTATGAATTGTTTGAACTCACGCTCGTCCCCAAATCGGTGCTCAATACTTCTCCCAAAATGTAACTAGCTCATATGTTTAAAAACATAACTCTTTCTGTGGTTTGAGATAATTACTCAAAACTAGCCCAAGGGCTCTATTGGAAATCAATGTTTCCTCTATTTCTTAAATGTGAAAACATTTACTCTTTACTCAAAAACTAACTCAAAGGCTCTTTTAGAAATCAGTGTTTCCTTTCTTGTTTAAATGTGAAAACATTAACACTTTGGGACTACATAGTTCCCATATACTCTTTTGAAGAAAATGAACTTCATTTGTTACTGTTTACTCAACTCAAAACTCAAGTCTTAAAACAAGTTTAAAGCATTTGCAAAAAACTTTTGAAAAGACTCTAAGAACTCTCTAGACATGACTCTTAACTTTCCTTGAATTTGAATTTATGGATTCAAGGTTATGATTCATGTTTATGAATTATCTCATGTTGTTTAGACGTACCTTAAAGTGTAGAAATCAACTAGAAAACATAGGTACGAATCAAGGCAACTCGAACGGAAAGAAGTGGGAAAAGGGTAGAGAACTTGGCCACCCTGGCGTACTGAGTGGCACAGGGGGCCATACCCAAAACTATTGAACCTGGGTTAGGGCTCACTGAGTGGCACGAAGCCTCAGAGCCCAAACTTCAGACACTGATGTGGGGCGCACTGAGTGACATGGCGCCCCATCCTTTTTCCCAGAATTTGATGAATTTTCTTGTTCGTTTTTTTATCCTAATTTGTCTAGATTCGATTGGTTTCTTCCCCAAACACTTATATTTGAATACCCAAAAAAAGTATACAAGAATCTACTAAAAAACAACCTTAAATCTCATGAAATTAACTCAAGAACTCAACAATCAAGATCCTAATAGAAACTTCAACAAAATCCATCAAGAACTCAATTTCTCTACTTCAAGAACATAAAAACACTGAATTAAATCATGATTGGCGCTTGGGTGAATGAACCCAACGCTATGTGATCTCACATACCTCGTAGGGGTTAACCCTTGGAGATATCCACAAGCGAAACTCAAGAACGCGACGAACTTTGGCTTTTTCTTCTCTTTTCTCCTCTTTTCTCTTTTCTCCATGCCCTAGCGTAATTTTGTAAAGCGTAAACTGAAAAAAATCAGTTTAGACCCCAATTTAATCACTATAAATGAATTAAATTAATTGGGTACTGAAAAGACCAAAATAAAATCCGATTGACTTTCCTTATTCAGACAACCCGACTTCAAATGGGAATATCTCTCTCATACGAGCTTGAAATATAGCAAACTCGGTGGTGTTGGAAAGATAATTCAAAGAACTTTCATTTGATATTGTATGGCACACCTAACTCATCTTGTAGTAAGAGTTATGGTTGTTTGAAGTTGACCCAACCTCATACTAGACATAACTTTGTCAAATAGATTTTCATTCTTTCCAAAAATGGTTCTTTCTAATTCTAGCTCTTTCAAATAGCGGGGTGTTACACTATCTCCCTCTTGGGAACATTCGTCCTCGAATGAGACTAGTCTTAGTAGGCTAAGGGTGTAACATTTAACATTCAGCTCAAACACCCAATAAGCAAAATATACATACAACAAGCAAACTCAAAGCAAATGCCAAGGAATAGATTAGTACCTTAATTTGAAATTTCTCCGGACTCAAAGAGATGTGGGTACCTCTTCTTCATGTCCTCATCAGCTTCCCATGTAGCTTCCTCAACAAACTGATTTCTCGACAGAACTTTGACTCATGCTACTTTCTTGGTTCTTAACTTGCGAGCCTGACGATCTAGAATCTGAACATGAATCTCCTCATAAGATAAGCTATCCTGAATACCGATATCTTTGGTAGGTATGATAAGTGAAGGATCACCCATACACTTCTTCATCATGGAAATATGAAATATCGGATGGACCGCTGCTAACTCTTACGGTAGCTCCAACTCATAAGCTACATTACCAATCCTTTTGGATATTCTGTAAGGACCAATATATCGGGGACTAAGTTTCCCCTTCTTACCAAATCTCATAACACCCTTCATGGGTGAAACCTTTAAGTATACCCAATCATCTACTTCAAACTCTAAGTCCCTTCTCCTAACATTAGTGTAGGAATTTTGATAACTCTGTGCTGATTTCAACCTTTCTTGAATAACTCTCACTTTATCCATAGCTTGATGAACTAAGTCTGGTCCTATCAACCAAACTTCACCAACCTCAAACCATCCAATAGGAGATGCTCATCTTCTCCCATAAAGAGCCTCATATGGAGCCATTTGGATGCTATAGTGGTAACTATTGTTGTAAGCAAACTCTATGAAAGGTAGGTGATCATCCCAATTACCTTTGAAATAAATCACACAATCCCTCAACATATCTTCTAATGTATGAATTGTGCACTCTACTTGACCATCTGTCTGAGAATGAAAAGCAATACTCAAGTTCACCTTCTAACCCAAACCTTTTTGGAAAGACTTCAAGAATTGTGCAGTAAATTATGCACCTCTATCTGATATAGTCGAAACTGGAACTCCATAAAGTCTGAGTACCTCTTGAATATATAACTTAGCATAATCTTTGGCTGAATGTTTAGTCTTTACCGATAAGAAATGGGCTGATTTAGTCATTCGATCTACAATCACCCAAATCAAATCATGTTGTCTGTGAGACCGTGGTACACCTGTAATGAAATCCATATTGATCATTTCCCACTTCCATTCTAGAAGTTCTATATTCTGAGCCATACTACCGGGCCTTTGGTGCTCTACTTTGACTTGTTGGCAATTTAGACACTTAGCAACGAACTCTGCAATGCCCCTCTTCATACTACTCCACCAATATACTTCTCTCAAGTCACGATACATCTTTGTGGAACCCGGATGGATAGAATATCTGGAGCTATGAGCTTCCTCCATGATCCTCTCTTGGAGTTCATCCACCCTTGGTACACACAACCTACCTTGATACCTCAATAAACCATTTCCCCCTTGTTCAAAAACCATTACTTTCTGCTTATGAACATTTGCCTTCAATTCAAAAAATAGGATCTTGGTCTTGTTTCTCTTTCACTTCTGACACTAGTGATGATTCATCCCCATTCATCACCACTACTCCTCTTTCATTGGAATCCATTAAACGAAATCCTAATCACGCAAGTCTATGCACATCTTTAGCTAACTCTTTCTTATCTTCCTCAAAGTCAGAAGTACTACCCATAGACAACCTACTCAAGGCATCAGCAACAACATTAGCCTTACCTGGGTGATAGAGAATACTTATGTCATAAATCTTGAGTAACTCCAACCACCTCCTATCTCTGAGATTAAGCTCATTCTGATTAAACACATAGTGAAGGCTCTTGTGATCGGTGAACACATCCATATGAACAACATATAGATAGTGACGCGATATTTCAAAGCAAATACTACAGCGGCCAACTTTAGATCATGGATGGGGTAATTCTTCTCATGAACATTAAGCTTTCTGGAGGCATAAGCTGTAACTTTGCCATTCTGCATCAACACACAACCCATCTGGACGCATCACAATACACAAAAAAAACCTTGTGTACCCTCTGGTAAGGTCAATACTGGGGCAGTAGTCAACCGTGTTTTCAATTCATGAAAGCTATTCTCACAAGCTTCAGACCATTGAAACTTGACTGTTTTCTGAGTCAACTTGGTCAAAGGGAACGAAATAGATGAGAACCCCTCGACAAACCTTCTATAATATCCAACCAAACCCAAGAAACTCCTAATATCTGTTGGAGATATGGGTCTAGGCCAATTCTGCACTGCCTCTATTTTCTAAGTATCAACTATAATTCCATCACCGGAAATAATATGGCGTAAGAATGCCACAAACTCAAGACAAAATTCACACTTAGAAAACTTAGCATATAACTCCTTATCCTTGAGAGTTTGTAGGACTATTCTAAGATGACTAACATGATCTTCCTCACTTCTCGAATAGATTAGATTGTCATCAATGAATACGATAACAAACATATCTAAATTAGGCTTGAATACTCTGTTAATAAGGTCCATGAATATTGCAGGAGCATTGGTCAAACCAAAAGACATAACTAGGAACTCATAGTGACCATAACGGGTCCTGAAAGCTGTCTTACGGATATAACTTTCTCTTACTCTCAACTGATGATAGCCAGATCTGAGGTCTATCTTAGAAAAACAAGTGGCACCCTGAAGTTGATCGAAGAGATCATCAATTCTCGGAAGATGATATTTATTCTTGATAGTAACCTTGTTCAACTGACGGTAATCTATACACATTCTAAGAGAACCATATTTCTTCCTCACAAATAAGACCGAAGCACCCCAAGGTGGGACACTTGGTCGAAATAAACCCTTCTCAAGGAGATCTTTCAACTGCTCTTTTAACTCTTTCAACTCTGTTGGTGCCATCCTATATGGAGGAATAGATATAGGACGAGTATCAGGAATAATATCTATACCAAAGTCTATTTCTCCTCAGGAGAGACTCCGGGTAGATCATCAGGAAAGACTTCTGGAAACTCTTTTACTACTGGAACTGACTGAATAGAATGTGTCTCAACACTAGAGTCATTAACTCGGACCAAGTGATAGACACACCCCTTGGAAAGTAACTTTCTCACTTTAAGGTACGAAAAAAATGACCCTTAGGCACTGCTGAACTACTCTTCCACTTTAAATGGCTCGTTAGGAAACTGGAACTTAACAACTCAATTTCTACAATCTACTGAGGCATAATATGCATGAAGTTAGTCCATACCTAGAATGACATCAAAATCTACCATGTATAACTCAACTAAATCAGCCATGGTGCTCTTGTGATTGACAGAAATGGTACAATCACGATAGACTATCTCAGCTAGAATAGACTCACCAACAGGTGTAGAAACACTGAAGGGTTCAAGAAGATTCTCAGGAAGAACATCAAAATTCATCGCAACATAAGGAGTCACAAAATATAGACTCGCTCCTGGATTTAGCAAAGCATAAACATCAAAATTAAAGACTTAGATCATATCAGTGACAACATCTGGTGAATCATCTTGCACTTGGCGACTAGTGACAGTGTACAAACAGTTTCCTCCTCCGCCTACCCCTGAAGTAGTAGTTTCTCTAGATGTGGCTCTGTCTGGTGGAGCAACTGAATAAAATTGGGCTTTATTGCCCCCATTAACGTTACCTTGACATTCTATCATAAAATGACCGTTCTAACCACACTTGAAGAAACTAGTGGAGCTATTACGACACACCCTTGAGTGGGTCCTACCACACTTAGCACATGCAGGAGTCCCATTACCTCATCGTGCCACACTACCTTGAGACTGCGCAGGTCTAGCTCTGAAATCTTGTGAATTCTGATTGTGGAATTCACCTATGCTCCTTGGTGCAGGTGCACTAGCAGATGATGGAGTAGGTCCCTTTTGTTTCTGTTGGAAAGATGACTGGTTGGCATTACCCTTCTGCTGTCCGGACTCATTTCATGCCTTAGCTCTCTTGTTTCGAAACTCTTCCCTATATCTCAGCTTCACTTCCTCAACCTGTTGCACATGGATCATTAACCTTGCTATTTCTTTTTCTCCTATCAACATAGTTTTCTTGCCTTCCTTACTTGACAGACGAGACAAGCCAGCAACAAACAAACTCATCCTGTCTCTAATGTCAGCAACCATCTCCGGAGCATAGCGAGAAAGTTGGGTGAACTTCAGACTATACTCATGAACACTCATAGATTCCTACTTAAGAGTAAGGAATTCTTATACCTTTGCTTCTCTCATTTCACGAGGAAAGAAATGCCCCAAGAAGGCCTCCTCAAACATAGCCCAACTCACAAGCGGTGCACCTTCAGCCCTATTCTTTTCCCTTTGATCAAACCAAATTCTAGTGACACCTTTCATTTGGTATGCAACTAGTTCTACCCTCTCAGCATCAGCAATGTGCATAATCTCAAAAACCTTCTGAAGCTCTTCAACAAAATTTTCTAGATCCTCAGTGACACTTGAACCAGTGAAGCTTGAAGGATTCATCCTTAAAAATTCATAGATCCTAGAAGTATCAACCACTTCCTGTCGATTATCTCTCTGTCAAACTTGATTGGTCACAGCTTAACTCAACATCCAGATAGCTTCTCGGAACTCAACATTGGTGACCTCTCCTTGGGGTTTCACTTCAGGTGCATTAGGTACCCCTTGTTCCTGTGGTTCAACATTCCGTCTAGCGATACAACCTCTGACAGCTATTCGTGGATGCATGATCTGAAAGACACGCAAGAATGAAATAGAAGAATTTTTTTAGAGATATACTCTATCGCACAAAATGAGTATGAAATAAGTGAGATAGTTCCTAAGTATTGCCGCCTCCTAATTATAGATGTGGCGCGCTTCACACCGATAACTAGGACTCTACGGACACGACTTTATAGACTTAATAGGACTCTTTAACTATTAGCTCTGATACCAAGTTTGTCACACCCCGAGCCTACAGCCTGGGCGGGACTGGCACTCGAGAACCATTGCTTGCCACAAGCAAACCCTTGGTCTGGCTTACTACTCAGCGAAAGACTTACTCATGATTAAAGTACTCTAAAAATTAAACTAAAAGCTCAATAGATAATCTTAGAATGTTTTAAAAATAAACATTCACTAGCCAAAGTGGCAACTCAAGTCTCAACATAACTAAATGGAAAATGAAAGACTAATGAACTAACAATAACTAACTGTCTATCAAGTCTCTAAACATTGAGATGGACGTTGGAACAAGACCCACGACATCCTAAAGATATGAATACTGAAAATAATAAAAAAAGGATCCTCCGAAAGCAAAGAGGCTCACCAACAACTCTGAAGCTCAACTGGATCAACGATGCACTGGATGCCGATCCTGGTTACCTGTATCTGCATTATAAAAAGTTGCAGGCCAATTAGCATCAGTACATTGAATGTACGAGCATGCAAGGGGAATTATAAAGCAAGACATAAGCTTGAAAAGGAAATGTAAGAACATACCTGGTCTCAACTCAACTCAATTCATTTCAATATAAAGCAGTAATATAAATGCAATATAAAGAAAATCTTTTAAAACATGTGGATAATAACTCTATGTATTGAAAATACAATATTAATTCAGTTTGTATGCAAATATACCATTAATACTTTGCTTGTATATGAAAATACAAATAACTCTCTGTATATAAGAATACAAAATATCTTTGTGAGAGTTTCTCTAACCGACAACCATCACTATAAGCTATGTGATGATACATTGTCTTGCCTCACGCTGTCAGGGCAGTCCTATATCTTGCTGGGGGTATAGAACCTAACTACTAAGTGGATCCACTAGTCTAAGATAAAAAGCACTAAGGAATTATCTAAAAGGTATGCCCATTTTCTACCCATGTTGGCTACACGATTTATGGAGACTATGAATTATATGAACTCAAGCTCGTCTCCAAATTGGTGCGCAATAAATTCTCCCAAAATGTAACTAGCTCATATGTTTAAAAACATAACTTTTTTTGTGGTTTGAGATAATTACTCAAAACTAGCCCAAGGGCTCTCTTGGAAATCCGTGTTTCCTCTTTTGCTTAAATGTGAACATTTACTCTTTACTCAAAAACTAGGTCAAAGGCTCTTTTGGAAATCAGTGTTTCATTTCTTGTTTAAATGTGAAAACATTTACTCTTTGGGAATACATAGTTCCCATATACTCTTTTGAAGAAAATGAACTTCATTTGTTACTCTTTACTCAACTCAAAACTCAAGTCTTAAAACAAATTTAAAGCATTTGCAAAAGACTTTTGAAAAGACTCCAAGAACTCTATAGACTTGGCTCTTAACTTTCCTTGAATTTGAATTCATGGATTCAAGGTTATGATTCTTGTTTATGGATGATCTCATGATGATTAGACGTACCTTAGAGTATATAAATCAACTAGAAAACATAGGTACGATTCAAGGGAACTCGAACGGAAAGAATTAGGGAAAGGGTAGAGGACTGGCGACCCTGGCATACTGAGTGGCGGAGGGCGCCATACCCAAAACTATAGAACTTGGGTTGGAGCGTACTGAGTGGCGTGGCACCCCAGAGCCCAATCTTCAGACACTGATGTTGGACGCAATGAGTGGCGCGGCGCCCCACCCCTTTTCCCAGAAATTTTGACGAATTTTCTTGTTCATTTTTTTTACCCTAATTCATCTAGATTTGATTGGTTTCTTCCCCAAACACTTATATTTGAATATCCAACCAAAGTATACAAGAATATACTCAAAAACAACCTTAAATCTCATGAAATTAACTCAAGAACTCAACAATCAAGATCCCAATAGAAACTTTAACAAAATCCATCAAGAACTCAATTTCTCTACTTCAAGAACATAAAAACGCTGAATTAAATCTTGATTGGCATGTGGGTGAAAGAACCCAATGCTATGTGATCTCACATACCTCGTAGGGATTAACCCTTGGCTAAATCCGCAAGAGAAACTCAAGAACGCAATGAACTTTGGCTCTTTCTCCTCTTTTCTCCTTTTTTCTCTTTTTTCAAAGCCCTAGCATAATTTTGTAAAGAGTAAACTGAACCAAATCAGTTTAGACCCCAATTTAAACACTAAAAACGAATTAAATTAATTGGGTACTGAAAAAACCAAAATACCCATCCAAAATTTGGTTGACTTTCCTTATTCCGGTAGCCCGACTTCAAACGGGCATATCTCCCTCTTACAAGCTCAAAATTAGCAAACTCGGTGGCGTTGGAAAGATAATTCAAAGACCTTTCATTTGATATCTTATGGAACACCTAAATCATCATGTACTGAGAGTTATGGACGTTTAAAGTTGACCCAACCTCATACTTAACATAACTTTGCCAAATTTCAGATTTTCATTCTTTCCAAAAATGGTTCTTTCTAATTCTAGCTCTTTCAAATAGCGGGGTGTTACAGTTACCACCCTTAGTCTACTTAGAGTAATCTCATTCAAGGACGAATTTTCCCAAGGGGGAGATATTGTAGCACTTCGGTATTGAAAGAGCTAAAAATAGAAGGAACTAAATTGGAAATAGCAAAATCTGAAATTTTGCAAGTTAGGCGTAGGTTATGAGTTTTGGGTCAACTTCAAATGACCATAAGTCCATAACTTTCTGTACAATATGAGTTAGGTGGCCCATAAGATATCGAATGAAAGGTCTTGGAATCCTCTTTCCAACGCCACTGAGTTTGCTAATTTTCAAGCTTGTATGAGGGAGATACGCCCGTTTGAAGTCGGGTTGTCCGGTTAAGGTAAGCTACCCAAAAATATAAGGGGTATTTTTGTCTTTTCCTTACCCAATAAGCATAAAACGTTTTTAGTAAATAATTAGGGGTCTAAACTGATTTGGTTCAGTTTTACAAATCCTAATTTACACTAGGGTTTTGAGAGAAGTTCAAGATGAGGAGAAAGGGAGAAAAGTCAAGGCGTTCTTCAAGTTTTCTTGCGAATCAAAGGTTGTTTCGCCAAGGGTTTAATCCCTAAGAGGTATGTGAGTTCTCATAGTGTTGGGTTCGCTCACCCACAAGCCAATCATGTTATTTCAGCGCAAATTTGTTCTTAAAGTTGAAGGATTTGAGTTCTTGTTGAGTTTTCTTGAAATACCTTTCATAATCTTGATTATTGGGATTTTGATGAGTTCTTGATATAAGTGTTGGTATTTTGAGGGTTTTTTTGAGTATATTATCATGTACATACGTTGAGTATTTGATTCTAAGTGATTGGGAAGAAACCATTTGATTTTAGTCGAATTAAGGTCAGAAAACGAGTAGAAAAATTCGTCAGAATTTTCTGGGGGAATGGTGGCGCGGCACACCACGGATGCGCCAACAGTGTGCCAAAATGGGTCTCTGAACTTTAGGGGCTGGCGCCCCGCGCAAGAAGTGTGCCCGGGTCGTCTGCCCCCACCCGTTTTCCATCGTTTTACCCGTCTAAGTTCTCTTAAAGTGTACCTTCACTCCCTATTGATTCTAACTACTCTAATTTACTTCTAAACATCTAGAAATCATTCACAATGTGAATCATAACCAGAGCTAAGAGTCAAGTCTTGAGAGTTCTTCGAGTCATTTTAAGGAGTCTTTTTACAAATTATTTTAAACTTGTTTTAGGACTTGAGCATTGAGTTGAGGAAGAGTAAGAGTTGAGTTCATTTTCTTTAAAATGATATATGGGAACTAAGTATTCCCAAG
>JAJONT010070467.1:0-16082 GCA_029582345.1 Solanum oplocense x Solanum tuberosum | reverse complement strand
ATTCACTGATTTACAGCTAGTTACTATCAGTTGCAATTACCTATTTGTCTACCTTAACCTATGATCCAATCACATCCCAAGAACCCGTCTCATTACTTGTTAATTCGTGTTATTTTCTATTGTTGTAGCTGATAGTTAAAACCAAAACCCTCATATTTGACACTTGTG
Organism: Solanum oplocense x Solanum tuberosum; assembly: GCA_029582345.1. Taxonomy (NCBI): domain Eukaryota; kingdom Viridiplantae; phylum Streptophyta; class Magnoliopsida; order Solanales; family Solanaceae; genus Solanum; species Solanum oplocense x Solanum tuberosum. Next base: position 15,914 of record JAJONT010070467.1, on the reverse strand, counting down.
TCACCCCTAAATTTGAATTATGTTTTTATTCGTAAATATTTATTCCTATTATTGACTTGAACATATTTGTACTTGGCTCTTCAATTTTAAGCACGTACCACTCCCTGTGGGATTCGATCCCAACTCATTAAGTTGGGTTATATTACTGACTAATGATCGCTGGCACTTAGAATGGAAGAAGTGTCCTTATACGTGAAATCAAAATGGCATCGCTGTCGGGGAGTGGTGTTGATTACGATTCTTTAGTAAAGTTGAATTTTGTTCTTATTAGTTATAGTTGAATCTACTTACTTTCAGTTTTGGTTTTCGTGTATCTTGATTAGAGCAGAAGAAAAGAGCATGTATTGTAGCAATGGTGACCAAATAGACCTCTCTCTTTGGAGAATGATTATTCTTAGGGATAGCATCCGAAGTTTTAGTCAAATAGAGGGTGAATCAATCCATGAGATGTTGCTGAGAATTAAGTCACTATTGCTGCAGTGCCCAGCTCATGGAATCTCAGATAACATGTTATTGGACCGCTTCTATAGAGGTCTTGATCTGGGAAACAGAGAAGTGGCTGACCAAATGTCTCCAGGGGGACTTTCACGACTACCCTATGCAATAGCAGCCCATCTCCTTGATCACATAACCAAGACCAACAAGGAGACTGAGAAGGACTAGATTTTGGCCACACTATTAACTCAACTGGATCTAGTGGCCAAAAAGATCATGGAATTGGAAGCACCAGACAAAAAGAAAGACCGATACATTTCCCGTCACGAGCGTATAAAGCCCAAGGTGTATGAGGGTAGGCAAATAGAAGAGATACTCTATCTCATTCTTCACAAAGTCTAGGATCCCAACAAAGTGTTGAATGAGATAAAAGAAAATGTCTCACTGCTGAATGAGATGACTGCTTCCCATTCCATATCCGTTTTGGAGACGCAAATGGGTCATGTGTTTTCTCGCCTCTACCCCACAAATCAACATTGAGTGGGGAAGTCGTGCCACGACATTAACTAAGGCACTTCTTGGGAGGCAACTCAAGGTTGTATCATTTTATTTTTGTTTTAGAAATAATGGTTTGTTCATTGAGTAGGTTAAAGTGTAGGATGTGTTAGAAAGGCAGAGATTGGCAGGCTAAAAGTCCAATTGGCGAACCTGACGTGGACCGCCGTTGGAGTCAAGACATTTTTAAATTGGAGTATGTAAAACTCAGTGAGCCCAGGAGCTGATTGGTGAATCGCCAACCAAGTCGGCGATCACGACTTTGTCCGCCGTCTGGACCCCTACAATAATTGGAGGTCCTGTAAAACTCAGGCAGGTAAATACCCACTCGGCGTGTCACCGAGTGGGTCGGCGAGCAAAACTTATGTCGCCGAATGGGCGAGAACTGGACGGTTTTTAAGGCCAAAGGTTCAAAAGTTAGAACTCTTTCACTTTCCCTAACTTTCAACCTTTCCAAAACCACACCCGCACTTTAGTATCCCATATTTTGGTGTTTTTATCATATCTTAGTCATCAAGTTTGTGTTCGTAGTGGATGACTTTGCCGCCTAGCGTTTCAAAGTATTTATTCAATATCAAAGGTTGTTTTTTTGTACTCATTTGCAATTGATTTTGTCTTAGTGATGTGTGCTAGATAATAATTGTTTATGTGTGTTCCTTTGTTAATTTGAACATCGTGCCCGTAATGCCTATATTATTGAATTCCCGAGTTTTTCGTGCTATAAAATTGATTAAAATGGCAGGGTTGTGCTTGCATGTTGTTGGGTCTAGTCGGGTGAAGTCTAAGTAACCCACATTTGTGCCAAATGACGTAATTTGTCCAATGATGGAGCGATTGACGTCATTCTTAAGGGCAAAAGTTGTCAAATGGCCAAATTTGGCCAAACTGGGAGAAGTCTAAGTATCTCGGGGGTATGGGTGTAATGGGTCTTAGCTTAATTGTAATAGTGCATGTTTTGATTTTGTTTTCGGGGGCTGCGGGGTTGAAATTTGGGAGTTGGGTTGAAAGTAGGTACGTTGGGTCATTTGGCGAGCTGGGTCAAGTTCGCCGAACTACTAGGCGGTTCGCCGAAGTTCCCCTTCTCGCCTTTAATATCATGCTTTATCTTGAAAAAGTTCTGTAACTTTCGGCGAAAGGCCTGAGTTCGCCGAGTGCACTCGGCAACTCGCCGAAGGTCTTCCTTTATCGCCCTTTGTCTGCGCCCCTGATCCTTAATTGCATTGTAACTTTCGGCGACCTATGCCTGGCTTGCCTAATGCTGTCGGCGATTCGCCGAAAGACCTTTCCCATTGCCGACATGCCATTTTTCAGAGAACTTTTCGAACCAATCCTTTCAGCGAGCCCGATCTAGCTCGCCAAAGTGATTCGGTGATTCTCCGACTAGTTCGGCAAGTCTGTCTGCAACTATTTTTTTGTGCTTTTGCTTGAATTGTTTCTAACTTTTTTTGATGTTTTTGCAGACATGGCTAGACCAAAGGTTGCTTGTAGGGATATGCCGCCCCTCAAGAGGGAAAAAGGGATAAAAATCAATTAGGATGCAGCTGCATCCAGGGCCAAGGCCACCAAACTTCCCATAACTGGTGGGAAAGGAAAGAGCAACGGGAAGGCACCTACATCATCGGAGGCCAGCTTCGACAGTGACGGTATCTACGCTACTCACCTCACCACTTCTGAGAGTGAGGGTGAGAACCAGGAGCAGCGCATTGCAGCTTCTGAGCCCGAATATGAGTCACTAGCAGCATAGCGGGTAGAGCTGTGATCCAAAATGATGAATGATCCGTCTAGGATCAGGACTCCTCAGGCCACTACTCCTCCTCCTCCCGGCAGAGAAAGCTGTGGACCTAGCACCACCTGTATAGGGTCCTCCTCCCAAGTCTATGAACAGACTAAAGATTGAGGGGCTGAGGACCATTATCGAAGAGAAGCGGCTGTTCACTGATGGAGTTATTGACAGCTGCCCGGAGATAATGAGTTGCCTAAAGTCGCACAACTTCCAACTCTTCATCAAGCCCTATGGCCCTTACATTCCTAATTGGGTCCGGGAGTTCTATGCTGCCTATGGAGCCTTGGTACCATAGAAAAAGAAGCAGGCAGTTGCATTCAAGCCAGTTGACTACGTAATTGTCTGGGGAAAGAAGGTCAGGTGTGATAGTGAGGTTATTAATGCTGTCCTGGAATGTCTTGATGGTATTGATGACGAGTGCCAGCATTTGATCAGGACAAAGATAGTTGAAAATATGAAGAAGTGGTTGGCCCCGCTAATATCAGACGGTATTCCCAAGTGGCTGGAGATTGGAGCACCGATTGAAAAAAGGATCTAAACATAGTTGCAAGGTTCTGGTTTGACTTTATCAGTAGTATTATCATGCCATCCCAGAATGAGTCAATCCACCGCCTAGCCAAGGCAGCCTGTTTGGGTTTTATAATTGATGAGACAAGGATAAATCTGGGGATAACTATCGCACAGGAGATGGTCATGAAGGCCAAGCACTGCCATACTTCCCTCATCTTTCTTATGTTGATCACCGAGCTGTGCAGAAGGGCTCGTGTTCCTAGTGATACAAAGAAAGATGTGGAAGTGATTCCCACATCTTCTACTGTATCCGGAGAATCAAGGCGGAGTATTTAAAAGATGAGGCGGAGAAGAAGAAGGCAGCCCCGGTGTACTCTTCCCCGATTATTGACACAGACACACTACTTGCAGAGACACCGTTGCCTACTCTGGCCCCTGGGCCTTCAGGTACTTATAGTGTTGTTCTTTTTGATACTCTAGGTTTCTCTGCTGCTACATTGCCTACAAGATCTACTGTTGTTCTTTCCCGGCCACCGCTCACTCAGGCTGCATTACTCTGGATGGGGCAGCTTGCCCATTCTACCGATTGTCGTGTTGCAAGGCTTGAGGCTTCCAATCCGGGCATCATTGAGACAACTCCTGCGGTTGTTGTGACACAATTGAGTGCTACCATTGATGCCCTTGTGGATAGCGATGTGTGAGCGTGGCCAAGGGGCCACCTAGGAGGTGACAACTCTGAAGGCTACCATTGCTGCACTTAGGAGAGATATGGACCAGATGAAGTTCACCGACATGTCCATGATTTTCGGGAAGGTGAAGATCCCAGATGTGCCAGTCGAACCAGATATGCCTCCGGCTACCACCAGAGATGATGCTAGAGTTGAGGAAGCAGCTGATCCTGAGTCCGAGGTTGAGACGGATGAGGAGATGCTTGGGGTTGCTAAGGAGGCTTCTTATGAAGGCCTTACAGAGACTGAGGAGGCCATGGTAGATGCAGTTGTGCAGGCTTCTTTGGCAAATACGCCCTTAGCGGACCCTAGTGGACCTACTATATTAGAGGTGACTCCGGGCACTGATGCCCAGGTTCAGAGAACTACACCGGGCATTGATGCCTAGAAAGATGGAGCGACTATTTAGACATGATCCCTTTTTACTTCCCTCTCTGTCTTATTTTCATTGACATTTTGTTATTTTATTGCTTGCATTTGAGGACAAATAGCTTTTGTTTTGTGGTGGGGTGAGGCCCACCTTTTTCTGACTATTGTTCTGTCTATATATTTGGGTTTTTGAGCTATAAATTGTGTTTAGCACTATTTTTGTGGATGTTTGAGGTTGTGGCTCCTTGGTTTAATTGCAAATGATTTTTGGACCCTTCCGAAAAATTTTGTGCCACCTCTTGTTTGTGTTTATATGTGGCTGTTCTTTTGCAAATTTGAGTATCGGTCTTGATCAATACCGATGACTTAAATAGTGCTCATAATCGAACAAAAATGAATGTGCGGCTACGATGAGGCCAAATGAAGTTGCATAGACAATGTGTACTTTTTGCATCTCATTGTAACTAGTCAATTATCAAATTGAGTCTCTTGTAATAAACATTGCACACTAGCGAAAGTGTGGAATCTTGTTTGACATTGGTGTCAATGCCTTGTGGGATGAGCTTTCCATGAACCATGTGTGATGACACCTAGAATTTGCCCTGTTGGTCCAGTTGACTAAGTGATGCAACTTCTTGAGATGATCTTAGGAAACTTTAAAGAGTGTGAAACAATTTGACATTATACCTCTTTTTGTGGCCTACCTTGTGAGTGTGTGAACTTCGCTTGAACACCTTTTGAGCCTTAACCTTTTCTTGGAAGAAACTTGATGAAATGTTGACCTTTCTTTATCCATTAGCCATAATCCTCATGAATTGTGGTTTGTTTGAATAGCCAACTTAGGCCAAAAGCCTAAGTTGGGGTGTGGTGAAAAGATAAGGTACATCAAGAAGTGCAAAGAAGTCCCCTTTGACCCATGGTTTTTATAAATATGGAACCCCTCCATACAAAAAAAGAAGAAGAAGAAAAGAATGAAAAAGAAAAAGAATGAAAAAGTTGTGGAATAAAGTTGTGAAAATGCAAAAGGAAATGGGTTGTCCAACAGTCCATGGAAAGTGAATAATGGGGTGAATTTTGAGCATAAATGAGAATGATGAGGAGAAGGAAAGGAGGTGTTGTTCATACCACATTTCATGAGGATAGAAGTCACTGAGCCTAAATGACCGTACCTTTACCCTTATCCCCGTTACAAGCCTTGAAAAGACCTTTTTGATCTTGAGTGAGCTGAAACAAGTGTTGATTGGAAAATACGGGCAAACCTATGGGTGAAGTCATGCATTGTGTATATCTTTTTGAGTGTGAGTGTTTATCGTGATTTTGGAGCTATAAATTGTTGAACCATTGTGTGTGAGTATGGAATCATTCTTTGTGTGAGGGCATTTGAGTACCTTTGTTAAGCTTGAATCTTTGAGTTCACAATTGATCCTTGCATGAGTAAGTTGAGTCTTTTTGTGTGCATTCATGATAGAATCTTGTGTAGCAATGTTTGAGACATCCTTTTTGAACCGCTAAACTTGAATTTTACTTGAGGACAAGCAAAAGTTTAAGTTGGGGGTGTTGATGAGTCCACGATTTGGACTTATTTAGGGCTTTATTTGGATAGATTTAGTGTCCTCAAATGCGTATTTTGTGCCAATAACTGATGTAATATCCTTGATTTCTAGGTATTTGGATTTTGGAACAAAGCATGGACACTAATGGGTAAAAAGGAACAAGGCAGCTGAAAGAAGGCCTGATGATCGCCTAATCAATTGGGCGAGTAGCCAAGTGGCCATCATGTCGCCTAAAGGTCTAGTGTGCAAAGCCTTGAAGGAGAAAATCAAGTCGGCGAGAGAAAGGAGCAGTCGGCATGTCGCCGAACGGTTCCGTGATGCAGTGTTTGATCGCCAAAGTTACAGAACTTGAGGATGCTGAATGCCAAAGAAAAAAGGCGATCGAACTAACCAAAGTGCGGATCGTCGAGCTAATCGGCGATCCCGACTTACTGCGTCAAATGGTCTTTCGCAGCATATTTTTTGGCGGCTATAAATTCATTTTTGAATTCTTAGTTTAGTATCAATTTTCATAATATAGAATTTCTTATCAGTTTTGGATGTAGAACTGAGATTATTGAGACAATATTTTCCTTAGCTTTGAAGAATTGAAGTTCTCCATATTTGAGAAATTGGAAGTGGGACTTTGTGATTCTCCAATTTGAACCTTTATGAAGACATAATTAATCTTACCTAGTTGATGCAAACACAATTGGGTAACGATTTCTTTCTTTTTATGATGTCTAGCTAAAACCCCAATTCTTGGGGTGTGAATATGTGATCATGGGTTGATTTAGCTTATGGGTATTGTTAATTGATAGTTTAAATGTTGTTTAAAGGTGATTTCAATCAATAATTGTGGGCTAATCTAAAGGGTTGTAGTTGCAAATACAAATCTACCTTTGTGTTGTTGGCATGCTCGAGAGAGAGGTTTTAAAACCTATATTACTGATTTGATGGTCTGTGGGTATTGGGTTGTCATGCGTTCAGCTCGAGAGAGAGAATCCTAAACCCTTTTCCACACATTCAGCTCGAGAGATTGAATTGACTAAAGCGTAGGTTGTTCTTAATTGCTGCTTGTTGGTGTTCGAGAGAAACCAACTTGATTCGAGGTAAATTGTTCGAGATAAAGTTTATCCCCACTAAAGTCTAGCTTATTCACTGATTTACAGCTAGTTACTATCAGTTGCAATTACCTATTTGTCTACCTTAACCTATGATCCAATCACATCCCAAGAACCCGTCTCATTACTTATTAATTCGTGTTATTTTCTATTGTTGTAGCTGATAGTTAAAACCAAAACCCTCATATTTGACACTTGTGTCACCCCTAAATTTGAATTATGTTTTTATTCGTAAATATTTATTCCTATGATTGACTTGAACATATTTGTACTTGGCTCTTCAATTTTAAGCACGTACCACTCCCTGTGGGATTCGATCCCAACTCATTAAGTTGGGTTATATTACTGACTAACGATTGTTGTCATTTATAATTGGAAGAAGTGTCCTGATACGTGAAATCATATGCCTTGAATTTCACACAGTTGTGTAGGTATGCTCCTACTATGGTTGCTACTCTAGGGCAAAAATGAGTTAGTTTGTTTCGGGACTGTCCAAAAGGGTGGTCGAGGAATGTTGTACAACTATGCTTATCAATGATATGGACCTTTCTCATCTCATGGTTAGTGCTCAGCAAATTGAATAGGAGAGACTTAAGGAAAGGTCTAGGGAATAAACTAGGGCCAAAACCAGTGATGGTAACTTCTCACATTCGAGGTCTGATGGACATGGTCGTTCCAAGTTTTGACAAAGTTTCTCCCTTCAAGGTTCCTCCAATGCTCCTTCTAAGTTCAACAAATAAAGGATGTCTAACCCTAAGCCTCAAGGATGGGATGGTGGTGGATATTCATTGCCTACTTGTAATAAGTGTGGAAAGAAGCATGAGGGTAGGTGTCTAGGGTGGTTATCGGTATGTTGAAAGTCTTTCACCTTGATGTTTATGCTTTACTTGACGTGGTGCTACCTTGTCTTTTGTTACGCCATATGTGGCAATGAGATTTAATATTCTTTCGGATGTGTTGTTAGATCATTTTTCTATCTCTACACTTATTTGTGATTTTATTGTGGCTAAGAGGGTCTATAGAAAGTTTCACCTCCACTGTCCCATAGAGTTACTCATGTTGATCTTGTAGAACTTGATATGCTATAATTTAATGTTATTCTTGGTATAGATTGACTACATTCATATTATGCTTATATTGATTGTGGAACCCATGTAGTCAAGTTTCAGTTTCTAAATGAGCCTATCCTAGAGTGGAAAAGGGGAAATTCTATACCTAAAGGTTAGTTTGTTTCTTACCTTAAAGCTAGAAAGATGATTTCTAAGGGTTGCATATACCATCTAGTTAGGGTGAGGGATATAAATTCTGAAATCCCTACTCTTGAGTCGGTCACTGTTGTTAATGAGTTTCCGAAAGTGTTTCCAGAGGATTTACCTGGTATTTCCCCCCGAAAGGAAAATAGACTTTGGTATTGACCTTCTCCCAGATGCGTAGCCTATTTATATTCCTCCTTACCGAATGGCTCCGACAGAACTAAAAGAGTTAAAGGAGCAATTGAAAGATTTGTTGGATAAGGGTTTCATCCGACCAAGTATCTCTCCATGGGGGTGCTCCAGTTTCGTTTGTTCAAAAGAAAGATGGTTCGCTTCGTATATGTATTGACTACCGACAATTGAACAAGGTTACTATTAATAATAAGTATCCTCTTCCAAGGATAAATGATTTGTTTGACCAATATCAAGGAGAGAGTTACTTCTGTAAGATTGACCTTCAGTCGGGTTATCACCAATTGAGGGTGAAGGAAGATGACATTCCGAAGATGGATTTTTGAACTCGTATGGTCATTATGAGTTTTTGGTAATGTCATTTGGTTTGACGAATGGTCCAGCCACATTTATGGATTTGGTGAATAAGGTGTTTAGTTAATACCTTGACATGTTTGTGATTGTGTTCATCTATGATATATTGATCTACTCGATAAGTGAAGACGGGAATACTAATCATTTGAGGATTGTGTTGCAAATCCTCAAGGACCATAAACTCTTTGCAAAGTTTAGTAAGTGTCAGTTTTGGCTAAGGTCCGTAGCTTTTCTTGGTCAAATTATTTCGAGAAAGGGTATTGAGGTAGCTCTTAAGAATACAGATGTGGTCAAGAGTTGTCCTAGACCTCTATCCTCTTCGGTTATTAGAAGTTTCTTGGGTTTGACTGGTTACTTCAGAATGTTTGTTGAAGGGTTTTCTTTGATTGCCTCTCTATTGAAAACATTGACCCAAAAGAAGGCTAAATTCATATGGACGGAAGCATGTGAAAAGAGTTTTCACGAATTAAAGGATAGACTTACTTCCGCTCCGATGTTGACTTTATCAGAAGTAACTGATGGTTTTGTGGTTTATTGTGATGCCTTGAGAATCAGGCAATGATATGTCCTTATGAACAATGGGAAGGTTATTGCGTATGCCTCAAGGCAACTTAAGATTCATGAGAAGAATTATCCTACCCATGATCTTGAATTACAGGCCATTGTGTTTGGTCTTAAGATTTGGAGGCATTGTTTGTATTGTGTTCATGTCGATGTCTTTATTGACCACAAGAGTTTGCAATATGTGTTTAATCAGAAGGACCTAAATCTTTGCCAAAGAAGGTGGCTTTGAGTTATGGAAGGATTATGATATGAGTGTTCTCTATCACCCTGGTAAGGTAAATATGGTGGCGGATGCTCTTAGTCGTTTATCTATGGGCAATGTTGCTCATATAGAGGATGATAAAAATGAGTTGGTTCGCAATGAGCATAGATTGGCCCAGTTGGGTGTTCAATAAGTGGACTCTACCAATGGTGGTGTTATGGTTCACAATGATTCTGAATCGTCATTTGGGGCAGATGTAAAAGCCATGCAAGGACTTGACCCGACTCTAGTGGAATTAAAGGTAGTGGTACTTAAAACGTCCGTTGAGGCTTTCTCCCTAGGGGGAGATGGAGTACTTAGATATCAAGCTCACTTGTGTGTCCGTAATGTTGACGACTTGAGAGAGCAGATCTTGTCAGAAGCCCATAGTTCTTGATATTCCATTCACCATAGAGCCACCAAGATGTACAGTGACTTACGGGAGATCTATTGGTGGAATGGGATGAAGAAAGATATTGTAGAATTTATGGCTAAGTGTCAAAATTGTCAACAAATGAAAGTTGAGATTCAGAAATTGGGAGGTTTATCTCAAGATATTGGTATTCCTACTTGGAAGTGGGAAGATCTGAATATGGATTTAATTATTGGTTTAGCACGCACTGGCGGTAACATGATTCGATTTGGGTTATAGTAGACTAGATGACGAAATCGGCTCATTTTATTCCTGACAAATTCTCTTATTTGGCGGGGGATTATGCTATATTGTAGTTGAAGGAAATGGTTAGGTTGCACGGAGTGCCCTTGTCCATTATCTCTGATCGTGGTACCCAATTCACTTCTCAGTTTTGGAAATATTTGCAAAAGGGCCTTGGTACTCATGTTAAGCTTAGTACGGCCTTTCATCCAAAAAGTGATGGGCAAGCGGAGCGTACTATCCAAACCTTGGAATATTTGTTGAGAGCATGTGTGATTGACTTCAAGGGTAATTGGGATGATCATTTGACTTTGATTGAGTTTGCCCATAATAATAGCTATCACTCAAGTATTGGCATTGCTCAATTTGAAGCTTTGTATGGTAGGAGGTGTAGGTCTCTTATAGGTTAGTTTGATGTTGGTGAAGTTGCATTGATGGGTCCTGAATTGGTACATGAGGCAATGTCGAAATTTTGGCTTATTAGGGAAAGGTTGATAACGGATCAAAGTCGACAATAGTCCTATGCGATGTTAGAAGAAGAGATCTTAAGTTTGATGCTCATGATTGGGTCTACTGGAAAATCACACCCATGAAGGGTATAATGATATTTGGGAAGAAAGGGAAACTTAGTCCTCGTTATGTGGGCCTATATAAGATTTTGAGGCGAATCAGCAAAGTTAATTATCAACATCAATTGCCTAATGATTTCTCATCAGTACATCTAATTTTTCATGTCTCCTTGTTGAAGAAATGTGTTGGTGACCCGAAATCTATAGTTCCCCTAAATGGTGTGGGAGTTAAGGAGAATCTTTCTTATGAGGAAGTCACGGTTGAGATTTTAGACCGACAAGTTAAGAAGTTGAGGAACAAAGAAGTTGCTTTCGTGAAAGTCCTTTGGAGGAATCAGTTTGTTGAGGGAACTACTTGGGAGGCCGATGCTGATATGGTGTCACGTTCCTCATCTCTTTCCTCCCATCCCTACTCTAGCTTGAGGTATTGAGTTCCTCATGGTTTACTATTTGGTATCACGTGTCTTAGACATTTCCATGATTTCCTCATTTTTGCATGTTCATGAAAATCTTGATTATTGAAAAAAAAAAGAGCTAACTTGAATTATTTCTACATGTTTATGTGCATTTGAGGATGAGTTTCAAATAAACTTCATGATATGATGTTGTAAACATGCTTCAGCTTGGAGTTGATGTTTCCTCCTCAGATATGTGCATTTATGTAATTGCATTCATGTTGGGCTATTAGATTAAATTCCTACCTTCCTTATAATGTGTTGAATCTCATTCGAGGATGAATGATCCCAAGGGGGAGATAATGTAACACCCCGAACATCAAAAACTCACACAAGATGACCTTCCTTAAACTGTTCATTCAACCATTGGCCGTTGATTTTGAATTTTATACCCTTGATATCTTCAATTTCAATTGCTTCATTTTCATACACCCTAGTCACCTAATACGGGCCAATCAACCTTGATTTTAGCTTACCCTGAAAAAGTTTCGACCTTGAATCGAAGAGGAGAACTAGCTCACCTACCCGAAACTCCCGGTATAGGATCTTGGCATCATTCTACTATTTAACTTTCTCCTTATAAAATACGGAGCTCTCATATGCGTTCAACTGAAATTAATCTAATTCAAGTAGTTGATCAACACAGTTCCTTGAAGCCATCTCCCAATTTTAGTTCACCTTTTTCAACGCCCATAAGGCATCGTGCTCTAGTTCAATAGGAAAGTGACAGGCCTTCCCAAACACTTATTGGTAAGGGGACATGGCAATGGGGGTCTTTAAGGCATTTTGATAGGCCGAAAGTGCATTGTCAAGCTTGCTAGACGAATCGGTTCAGTTGTCATTCATGGTTTTGGCCAAAATGTTCTTTATTTCCCTGTTAGACACTTTGACTTGCCCACTTTGTGTGGATGGTATGGTGTGGTGACCTTGTACTTTATTCCATACTTATATAAAATTGCTTCAAATTGGTGATTACAGAAATGGGATCCCCCATCACTTATAATGGCTCTTGGGGTACCAAACCTTGTGATAACATACTTCTTAAGGAACTTTGTGGCACTCCTCCCGGCACTGTTAGGCAATGCCATAGCCTCTACCCATTTTGACACATATCCCACTGCCAGTAGGATATACTTGTTCCCGAATGAGCTAGGAAAGGGTCCCATAAAAGCAACTCCCCATACATCAAACAATTTAACTTTGAGAATTTGCAAAAGAGGCAACTCATTCCTCTTGGAAATACACCCTTGCATTTGACATTGCACACAAATTTTACAAAAGGCATGAGCATCCTAATACACAGTATGCCAATAATAACCACATTGCAATACCTTGGAGGTAGTACGAATAATTCCATGATTCTCATCTACGGGTGAAGTATGGCAAGCCTCAAGGATGTTTCTCACCTCTACTTCTGGTACAAAAGGCTTGATAACATGATTGGCACTTTCCCTAAAAAGGTAAGGTTCATCCCAAACATACTTTTTAACATCAAACAAGAATTTCTTGTTTTGGTAGTTGTTCAGTCCCTCGGGCAATAATCCACACTATAAAATTGGCATAATCAACATACCATGGTGTAGATGTACGGGAAATCATCATCACTGACTCATCGGGGAATGCATCATCAATGTCTCTACCCTCAGTCACTGCAACACTTGATTCTAGCCTCGATAAGTGGTCAACAACTTGATTTTCCCAAACCTTCCTATCTCCACTTCGAAATCAAACTCTTGAAGAAGTAGCACCAAACGAATCAACCTAGGCGGCTTATCCTCCTTCTTTACCATCAAGTACTCTAGTGTTGCATGATTAGTGGGCACTATAACCATGGTGCCCAATAAGTATGTTCTAAACTTCTCAAAATCATACATGACGGCTATATAGTCTTACTCCGTTATAGTGTAATTATTTTGGACACAATTTAAAGTATTGCTAGCATAAAATATAGGAAGAAAAAATTTATTATTATGCGGCCCAAGAAAAGTGCCCAATAAAAAACCCACTTGCATCAGACATCATTTCAAATGGAAGACTACAATCGGGTGTAATTATGATTAGGGCCGAAACAAGGTTTTCTTTAAGGCTCACAAAAGCTTTCAAACAAGTAGCATCAAACTCAGAAGCAATTTCTTTTTCAAGTAGTCGACACAATGGATAGCCACTATTGAAAAGTCTTTTATAAATCTCCTGTAGAAACTGTTGTGGCTTAGAAAACTTTGCACCCTCTTTATCGAAATTGGAGGAAGTATTTTTGCAATGACATCAACTTTGGCTTGATCAACCTCAATTCCCTTTCTAGAGATTTTATGCCCGAGGACGATGTCTTCCTTTACCATTAAATTGCACTTTTCTCAATTTATAACCATGTTTGATTCTACACATCTCTGCAACACAATCTACAAATGATGTAGACATTCTTTAACTGAATCACCAACTATCAAAAAGTCATCCATAAAGACCTCCATAGATTCCTCTACCATATCCGCAAAGATTGATAGAATGCACATTTGGAAAGTGGTGGGGGCGTTGCATAATTGAAAGGGCTTTTGCTTGAAAGAGAATGTACCATAAGGACAAGTAAAGGTGGTTTTTTCTCGATCTTCCGATTCTATTGATATTTCATTGTAACCTGAATACCCATCTCAGAAACAATACCACCCTTTTCCAGCTAGCCTATCAAGCATTTAATCAATGAAGGGAATAGGGAAGTGGTCCTTCTCGGTCCACGAGTTTAGATTCCAGTAATCCATACATACTCGCTACCCGATCACAGGACCGGTAGCCATAAAATCAGCCTTTCTCATTTGGATCTACCGTCATGCCACCCGTTTTAGGAACACATTAAACAAGACTCGCACTTCCTGCATTGGAGGATTCAACTTCTTTTGGTGCTCAATGCTTGGCTTACATCTTTCGGTTAGTTGTGTTTAATGAGTACATACTACTGGAGAAATTCCCACAATGTCCACAATGGACTTACTCAAAGCTCTAATATTCCTTTTCAATACTTTTATCAACAACTCTACCTGCCATATTTCGAGCTCATTTTCAATAATAAAAGACAATGATTTGTCGGCTTCCAAGAAGATATATCTAAGATGAGGATGAGTACTTTCAACTCCAATTTTGGGGGCTCTAAGAAAACTGGCTTGGCCAGTGGTACCTCTCGACTAATCAAGTCAATGCCAATTTTTTTTTGGAATTGAAGCGTATGATCCCAAACCATTCATACTCGGTTATTTCTTCTCCAGCATAATTGAGTAACACGACTACCAAAGATTCTGCACTGTACAGATTCTACACTATGCACCAGCTCAGCAATACTAGCCATCACCTCGTCAATTTTATCCAAGTGTGACACCACATGCATGCCACTTGTATACTTCATATATTTGCAAATATTGAAACTAACCTCTTCTTTATTGACCCGGAATTTCAATTCACCCCCCTCAAAATAAACTAGAGCTTTTTCGGAAGCCAAGAATGGACTACCAAGTATAACAGGGATCTCAATATCAATCTCACAATCTAATATCAAGAAGTTAGTAGAGAACTCAAACTTGTTCACCTTTACTAGAACATCATACACTACCCCAACCGGTCTTTTTATGAACAATCAACCATCAACAATCTCATATGTGTCGGTTTCTTGTCTCCAAACCCAAGCTTGTTGAATACATTCAAGGGCATCAAGTTTATACTCTCCCCAAGATCGCATAATACTTTAGCAAATATGCACACACCAATGATACATGTCATAGTGTAGGCCTTAGGATCCTCTTTTTTCACAATGGCACACTTTGTCATAATGGAACTACAAGTTTGAGACACCTCAATCGTTTCACAATCAACCAATCTCTTCTTTGTGACCAACTCCTTCGTAAATATGGCATACCTAGGCATTTCAACCAATGCCTCCACCAATGGAATAGTTATTGACAAATCCTTGACTACCCCCAAGAATTTCTGTAATTTTGCATTATCATCTTTCTTCCTCAATCGTTGAGGAAAAAGAGGGGAGATTTTGATTAGAACTTTTACTCTTGGGCTATAAAATTGTTATCACTCTTGATTTCTTGTGGATAATTTTCATCATATTTGGCTATGGATGCTTCAACATGTTGTTTGTGGACCATCATCGACTACCACACTCTTTTTACCACAATCATCAATAACTGGTGCATTGTGTAGTATTTTTCCCACTTTTGGTTACTACAACTGAGACATGGGTAGAATTCATTGAGTCAACATTCATGTGGTCTACCCATTCTTCCATTGGATTTGAATATACAAGAGTGGAGAACTAACCCATTTTTTCTTCAAGTAGATTGATTGAAGAGTAATGTGAAGTAACTGTATTTGACAACGATGAGAAATAACTTCTCATCTTTTGTAATATCATATCGAACCCTTCCACCTTATCAAGAATCTTGGCTACCAACTCTTTGGTATGAACACTTTTGGGGTTGGGTAGATCATGAAGCGACACATATTCTTCTCTATCACATTCACTTTCGTCTCAACTTTCCCTTCTATCATACCAATTAACATCTTCTGAACTACCATCACTATTCCAAGACCAACCTTGATTT
>JAJONT010070466.1:0-23407 GCA_029582345.1 Solanum oplocense x Solanum tuberosum | reverse complement strand
ACTACCCAAATAGAATCAAACTTCCCCAAAGTCTTGGGAAGACCAACCACAAAATCCATGGCTATCCTTTCCCATTTCTATTCCGGAATTGGCATTCTTTGAAGTAAACCTGCAGGCCTTTGATGTTAACATTTCAGTTGTTGACAATTTTGACACTTCACCACAAACTCCACTATGTCTTTCTTCATGCCGGACCACCAATAAATTCTCTTCAAATCTCTATACATCTTGGTCACAACCGAATGAATAAAATATCGCGAACCATGAGACTCTACCAACAATTTCTCAATCAAGTCATCTACTTTAGGAACACGGATCCTCCCTTTAAAATTGAGTACACCATCAGTATCAAGAGTGGTCTCTTGTGCCTTACCATTCATTGTCTTCTTTCTAAGCTCCTCCAAATTCTCATACTCAAATTGTTTGGCCTTGATCTCCTCAATGAATGTGACCCTCACTTCAATACTATCTAACACCCCACCTCTTTTTGAGATGCCCAATTCATAAACTTAGACTCTAGGTCTAAATTTCTTTAGCCAAAGGTCGCTTGGATACATTCAAGCAAGCTAAACTACCCATACTCACTGCTTTTTGACTCAAAGCTTCTGCCACCACATTAGCCTCGCCCAGATGGTATTGAATGGTCCTTCATAAACCTTAAGTAACTCCATCCACTTTCACTGTCTCAAATTCAGATCCTTTTGAGTGAACACATGCTGCACACTACGATGATCAGCAAGCATTTCACACTTAACACCATAGAGGTAATGCCACCATATCTTAAGAGCAAACACTACCGCTGCCAACTTTAAATCATGCGTTGGATAATTCCTCTCATGCACCTTCAATTGATGCGAGGCATAAGCTTTAACATTTTTATTCTGCATCAACATAACACCACACCCAGAATGAGAAGCATCACAATAAACAATAAAATCTTTACCTTCAACCGGTAATGCTAGAATATGTTCGGTGGCAAAAAGAGTTTTGAACTTTTGGAAGCTCTCCTCACATTTTTTAGTCCATTCAAATGGTATCTCCTTTTTTGTCAAGTTAGTCAAGTGAGTGGCAGTGGAAGAAAAGAAAATTTTTGCACAAATCGGTGATAATAGCTAGCGAGCCCCACAAAAGTCCTAACTTCCGTCATAGAGCTAGGCCTAACCCAATTCTTAACCGCCTAAATCTTTTGGAGATCTACCATTACCCCTTCTTTTGAAACTACATGCCCCAAAAATGCAACCGATTTCAACCAAAATTCACACTTAGAAAATTTAGCATATAGTTTTTGCTTCCCAAGAACACCCAAAACACTACGAAGATGGTCGGCATGCTCTTTCTCGCTTTTCAAATAGACCAAAATATCACAATAAACACTATAACAAACGAATCAAGGAACGGTTTGAATATCCCATTCATCAAACTCATGAAAGCTGTAGGCGCATTGGTCAAACCAAACGACATAACTAGGAATTCATAGTGCCCATAGCGAGTCCTAAACACCGTCTTGGGTACATCCTCATGCCTAATTTTCAATTGATGATAACCGGATCTTAGATCAATCTTAGAGAAAACTCATGCACCTTGCAATTGGTCAAAAAGATCATCTATTCGAGGCAAGGGGTACTTTTTTTGAATAGTAACCCTATTCAATTGCCGATAATCTATACACATTCTCATACTACCATTCTTTTTCTTAACAAACAAAACTGGAGCACCCCATGAGGAAGCACTAGGACGAATAAATCCCTTATCAAGAAGCTCTTGGTTTTGAGCCTTAAGCTCTCTTAATTCTGTCGGAGCCATGTGATATGGAGGGATAGAAATGGGACGCGTACAAGGTTCTAAATCAATGCAATAATCTATATCTCTATCTGGAGGCATACAAGACAAATCATTAGGAAACACTTCTGTAAATTCTGACACCACAGGAATAGATCCAATGGATGGAGCCTCAATCTCAACATGCTTAGGCTTGTACACTCCTTCCCACTCTAATTTTTTCCTTCCCAGAATTTCTATAGTTACGGAGTTAGTATTACAATTAAGCACAATATAATAGGGGGACAACCAAGTCATGCCTAAGATTATGTCGAAGTCAGTCATATCCAAAATCACCAAATCAGCCCAAGTCTGAAAACCCATAAACAAAATAAGACAAGCACGATAGACATGGGTAACTATGATTGACTCTCCAACGAGGGTAGAAGCATGGATAGGACCATTGATGTTCCGTGAAATCG
This sequence comes from Solanum oplocense x Solanum tuberosum, assembly GCA_029582345.1. NCBI lineage: Eukaryota > Viridiplantae > Streptophyta > Magnoliopsida > Solanales > Solanaceae > Solanum > Solanum oplocense x Solanum tuberosum. Next base: position 21,167 of record JAJONT010070466.1, on the reverse strand, counting down.
TGGCACATTTGATGATTAAGAATTATGAACTAACACTGGAATTAAGTGAAATTTTGTATTATTTGATAGGTTTGTTGAATGTGTAGGCAGAATCTGGTTGGTATAGAAAATGGAAAAAAAGCTGCAAAATGATGATGATTCAAAGTAAAGTTCACGGTCAACCTCACAGACCGTGACCTTGATTACGGCCCATGGTTGAGCTCGTGAAAGTGAAGTAGTGCTGGCCTTGAGAAGATGAAGAGGAGTAATAACCAAGTCACGACCACGGAGGGTTCCACAGGCTGTAGCTCTCACCACTGACCGTGGTACCTACCGTGGAGTTGAACCAGTGTGAAAGCAAGGAAGAGTTGGAAAAATGTTGGAATCAAGTGAAGACCACGAACGCCATCACGGGCCGTGGTCCTCACTACGAACCGTGGTGCAGTCCATAGTCCTTGTTCCAGTAGGTAGCATTGAAGATCCAAACTTTGGGAAGTCCAAGGGAAGACCACGGAGGGCTTCACAGACCGTGAAGCCCTTGACGGGTAATGGTAGTGGCCGTGAAATGGCCTGACAATTCAGTCCTATTTCGATTACGACTCACTTTTAGCATTCTATTTTGAACTACTTTAGGTCATTTCTGAATTATTATTAATCATCTGACATTTTACGACTAAGAACAAGAGTATTACTGGTAACTTTCGATTTTTGGAATCTGGGATTATTGTTATCAGTTTAAAATTCGGATTCAAACTATCAGATTATCAAATTGATTGTTGATTTGCTAATTATTTTCGTAAGTCTTCCTCAATATGTCTTCACTCCTAATTACAAAATGTTTATGTGAAAGCATGATTGTCTAAATACCACGACTGGGGTTGTGGGATCTATGACGATATTCTAGCTACGATTCCGTAAAACGAGTTAAAGGTAGTCTGTGTTTACAACCTGTAGTTTTTAGCTTTCAATATCATTTTAGTCTAGTGGGTGCATGCATTAGACCAATCTGTATCTGGCATTTGTTTGAGAGAAAAATACTAGTTAGGAAAAAGCTAAATTAAATTAATAAATAGGAGTTAAAGCTTGAGTTCGAGAGAAAAGATATTTAACACCATATCTTTTCTAATGAGGTCCAATGTTAGTAACACTCTAAATTTGAGAGAATATGATTGATCATTATCTGATTAGGCTGAGAAGCATTAGACAAATTTAACTCGCAAGGATTCCGTAAACATTGAATTGCCTAGCACTCAAATTACGGGAGAACACTAGAACTAATATTATGGTGAACACAATCCCGGTCTTTCTTAATTAATTGAATCAATCTTACAACAAAATAGTTTGTTATTCTTGAGCCTGGATTTTGACTACGAGTTTTGGTAATTAAAACGATCTAGCCATACCCAATTTACTTTCCATTGTTATTTGTCTAGGAGATAATAACAACATTAGAATAAATGCGACAGTGAAACCTTATCTTTAAAGAAATTATCTATGGGATCGACCTCAACTCTAGTTAAGTTCTGTAAATTGACATCGGCCATTTACACTTCTTATTTGAAGTGTAAGTTTGGACGTATCAAATTTTGGCGCTGTTTTCAGGGAATTTCAATTCAGAAATGTTTTACTAGCTTTTATTCAATTGGTAGTTATATTTCCTAATTTTATGTTTTGTCCTGTGTTTGTGTCCCTTTCAGTTGATTGCTATTGTGTATGCCAAGTACTAGGAGTAAAGGAGCTCCATTGATCCCTTACGACTCAGAACTCCAAAAGACTCTTCCAAGAATGGTGTATGCATAAGAACTTGAGGCACAAACACAAAGCTTGGGACTAGAAGCTAACACATGATGGCAACACCCTATCACCCACAGACCAGTGGACAAGTGGAGATTTCCAAAAGGGAGATTAAAGCAATCTTGGCCAAGACAGTTAATGCCAACAAGACAGATTGGGCAAGGAAGCTGGATGATGCTCTATGGACATATCAGACAGCTGTTAAGACACCTATTGGTATGTATCCATATCAAATGGTGTTTGAAAAGGCATGTCATTTGCTAGTTAAGCTTGAGCATAGAGCACTTTGGGCATTGAAGAAGCTAAACCTCAGTTGGAGCGAAACTACGAACTTGAGGTTGGACCAGATCATTGAGATGGATGAGTTCCGTCTGAGAGCTTATGAGAGATCAGCACTGTATAAGGAGAGGATGAAGCTATATCATGACAAGCATATTTAGAAAATAAGCTTCTCTCCTGGTGACTGGTGTTACTTATCAACTCCAGACTTCGTCTGTTCCCAGGAAAGCTGAGATCTAAATTGTCTGGACCTTTTAAGGTCACACAGGTTTTTCAATTTGGTGCTATTGAACTGGAGAATGAGAAAGGTGAGATGTTCAAAGCTAATGGTCAGTGAGTCAAGGCATATCTGGGTGCTCCTGAGGATGTGAAGATTTTATAGGAATGCAAACTTGATGAAGTCTGAGTAATCGAGTAACATGCGTCGCGCCACGACATTAAATTGTGCCCTACTTGGGAGGCATCCCAAGATGTAATTGTATTAGGTATGTTTCCTTTTGCCTTATATTTCTTTGTTTTTATAAATTCACTGTGTGCCGATGTGTGAAGGAGAGAATAGGTGAAAAATGCAGCACCTAGTGTATACTGAAGTTCACAGACAGTCTCACGGACCGTGGTGCTCTTCATAGGCACTTTCACGGTCAGTCAACTTGAGGACTAAGTTTGGAAGCTACTGGAAATTACATTAAATAGGGTTCACGAAAGGGTTCACGGTCCGTTATAGTTTCTACGAACCGTCTAGCCTCTCATGAACCTCAGGTATGAATCTCAATTTTCAAAGTCGTAGACACAGACAGGTTGACGGACCGTGATCCCCTTCACGGGCAACTTCACGATTTGTGGTCTTCCAAAGTCAAGTGTTAGATCTAAGTTAGGATCATAGATGATATCACAAACCGTGACTCCCTTCACGGGTAACTTCACGGTCTGTAGTCTACAACCCAGTGTTACCCATATCTGACCCGACCCGTGCATAACCCAACTCACAATAAAATGTATTTATTCAATTCCAAAGGCCAAAGAGTCAGTTTCTTCCTATTTATCTTCTCCATAATGACTATCTAAGGGTAGAATCTATTACCATTCATAAATAACTCCTACATCCACCCAAGAATCGAAACCTTAAGTGCTCAGTTGTGTAAGATTGTCAAGTTAATTCCAGATTTCGACTGTGTAACTATTTCCAAGTAAGTAATTTTCAATGGTTTGTAAAGTCCAATCTTGCCTACACCTATGTATGATGACTTTGATTCTCTTGAGTTTAGCATGACCTTGTGATGATTAATTGCTAATTGATACTGAATTGTAGTGGGTAAGTCGAATTGGGAATTTTTAATTGTTCTTGTATGTTGGTCTATAATAAAGGATCTAATTTGTTGGTAGGTGGTGAACTTTAGGTTAGTTAACTTAGTTGATTAAGAAATAGGGCAAAGTTTAAGTTATAAGAAGATCTTGTATTTGTGTAAAAATGGTGGTGAAGTGCTGAAATTCGATGTTGGGAAGAAGGTGACTGACGTATTGCCCAATGTAAGACTATGACAGGTTTTACGGACAGTGGAAGATACCACGAGCCGTGAAGCTTGTCGTACACCATACTTGCATTCTATCCATCCCTCAGTTAAATTTCATAGGCAGTATCATGGACCGTGGTGAACTCCACGGGTCGTGAATACTTCCGTGCACATCCCTAGGTAAAATGGTCAAACACTCCTTGTGCACTCTGATTCTGTTTCAATTCCACGAGGGATTTCATTGTCCGTGTTCCAGACCATGGCCCGTGCAAGCTCCTGCAGAGTTTCCTGGTTTGAAATTTTTTTTTAATTTTTTTTTTTTTCTGTACTTAGTTTGTGTTTGCCTTTTGATTCTGTGGCCCTTCTCGATGAAAGATCGGGTGACGACATTCTTAAGGCAAGGCGTCACGATGATATTACACAGGGGAAGTCTGAGTACCTGATAGTGCGTCATTTGACTGTGTTGATTACTAATGAGCTCTCTATTTCTCAGGTACAATGGGTCCGAGAAGAAAGAATGCTGGCAAACCTGCCCCCGTCACCGCTTTGCAATCACAGGGTCATGACAACTCCGAAGCGAGTGGGTCTGAGGTGCAAATAAATGTTACACCTGAAGATCACTCGCCTCGGTCTACAAAATCACTGGCTAGAAGAGCCACCATCCAAGACACTCCTCCTCAGTTTGAAGAGGAAGGTGGTAGTTCTGATAACGGGGAGGACTCGAAAAGTCAATTTGTTGTTGTTGCGGATAGCCCATATACTAAGAACTCGGGGGGCAGTACAGAGTTTGAAAGTGGTTCTCAAAACAATACAAATACCTCTCCACCCGTGGCGCATACAAAAGCTATAATTGGAGGACAAAAGGAAGCGACTACTATAGATGATGATGAAGAGGTCACTGACGATGATACCTGATGAGTCCACAAATTGGACTCATTTAGGGGTTTATTTTAATAGAAATAGTGTCCTCAAATGCTTATTTTATATCAATATCTGATGGAAACTCTGAAATTTCAGGTATTTGAAGTTTGAGTGAAAGCATGGACACTTGCGCACAAAAAGGAACAAAAAGGCTGAAAAGAACAAAGAAACTGAAGCCTGAGCTTCGCCAAGCACACTTTGGCGAGTCGCCGAAGGGACATACTACGAACTTTGTTCCAGTATGCGATGCCCTGAAGGAAGAGGATCAAAAAGGCAATGAAAGAAGCAGTCGGCGTGTCGCCAAATAGTTCCACGAAGCAGGGATATACTGCCCAATGATCCAGGAGACAAACATGCTGAAGGGAAATCACAAAAGGTGATAAACCAGAAGATAGGTGAATCATCGAGTTGATTGGCGATTTCGACTAATGTCACCGAATGACCCACTACAGCACAAATGTTTGAAAACTATAAATACTTGTTGAGAGTTATAGCTTTAGTGTTAGACTTTAGTATCATAATGTTTTTCACTGTGAAACAATTAATATAATTTTAGTAATTTTTCTCTGAGTTAAAGAGGGTTTTGAAACTTGAGGAAGAAAAGGGTTTCATCTCCAGTGGCTCCTACACTCCCTGTAGCTCCACCTCCACCCAGGTTGCTGAATATATTAGAAGGCGATGGTTTACGAACCATTATAGAAGAGAAGTTACTAATTGTAGAGGGCTTGGAAGGAAAGCAAGCTGAGGTGCTTGACACACTCAGATATAATGAATTTCAGGAGTTCACTAGGCCACGGGGTCCCTACATTCCTTCCTGGGTCCGGGAATTCTACCTAGCCTAAGTAGAGTTGGTCCCAAATAATAATAAGAAGGCTAGTGAAGTCCGACCGGTGAAGTCGGTTATGGTTAGAGGCAAGGAGCTGGAGTGTCACAACGATCATATTAATGTTGTTTTGGGTCGACTGCTGCACTCAGTATTGCCCTACCAGGGTTTGCATATTGTTCCATCCCTGAAAGATTTGAAGGGTTGGTTAGTTCCGATGATCTCTAACACCACCCTGAGGTGGATGGAGGCAGGAGCTCCGATTGAGAAAAAGGATATGAACATTGCCTCCCGGTACTAGTTTGGTTTCATCAGCAACACTATTATGCAATCCCAGAATGAATCCATTCTCCGTCATCCTAAGGAGTCTTGCCTCGGTTCTATCATGGCTAGGAGGTGGATCGACTTGGGACTACTGGTTTCACAGGAGATGGCTATGAGAGACAAACAGACGCAAACGTTTCTTCCTTTTCCTATTTTGATCATCGAGTTACGCCAGCATGCCGGAGTACCCTAGTATCCTACTAGCGATATAGAGGTCACCCCATCTTTTTCCACTGTATCTGGCGTATAGAGGTCGAGTTCACACGAGAGGAGGTTGACAGGAAGAGAGTAGCTCCAGCAGATACTTCTCCAGAGGTCGATGTTGACTCATTACCAGCTGAGGCACCCTTGTCTACTCCATTTTCGGAGCCTTCGGGTATACCCGCTCCTTCTTCTCCTTCACAGACTCCAGGTACATTCTCTTCCTTCGAGCCCACCAGGATCACTCATGCCATGATCCTGACGATGGGGCAACTAGCCTATTCAACGGATGTGAGGGTGACGTGATTGGAGAGATCCATCCCAGTGATGATTGACAGTGCCATCTTGACTGCACTAGCCCTCCTTAGGACCACTGTTGATGATTTGATTGCCAAATTCACTGCTTGTGAGAGCAAACAGGGGAGACACCTGAGGTTTCAGCATTAAAAGATGAAATAGCAGAGTGGAAGAAGAACGTAGCTTATTTGAATGCTACTGACTTCACTACACTAATGCAGGGAGCAGATGACATAGATGCTCCTGAGACTTCGGGGATTCCTCCGGCTACTACCGGATATGTGTAGAGGTATGATGCAGGATATGCAGAGTCAGAGACAGATAACGATGAGGAGTAGATATCATTGCACGATAAGGTAGTAAGTGAAAACCAAGATGACAACATATTCAGAGATTTGCCGAATCTTATGGAGATGGTTGTGCAGTCGGCAACTCAGATAGTGTCGGCTGATACGTCCATAGTTGCTCCTAGCAAATCTGGCATTGTTAGTTCTTCTCAGGCTACTCCGGGTACTGAGACCCGTAACCAGATAGATGCACTGGGCACTGATGCCCATACTCATACCCCGACAGATAGAGAGACTACATAGACATGACTTCTTTTTACTTCTCTCTCTGTCCTATTTATTTTTACTTTTAGACACTTTTAGTTGCATTTGAGGACAAATGCTTTTTAATTGTCGTGGGGTGAGGCCCAGACCTTTTGTGTTGATAGTCGTGTTTTGTGTTTATATTTGGGTTGTTCTGTTTAAAATTGTGTTTTATCTACATTCTGTGGATATTTAAGCTTATGGCTCCAGTTTATTTTAAATTGGAAAATAATTTTGACACCCTTCCAAAAAATTGAAAAAAAATCATTTTTCGAAAATTTTTGCCACCGCTCGTGTGGAAAGTGGCTATTCTTGTACAAATTCAAGCCTCGGTTCCAATCAATACTGATGACTTGAATAGTACTCTCATTCGAACGAACATTAATGCGCGGCTACGATGAGGCCAAATGAAGTTGCATAGACAATATGTGAACTCTTTGCATCTCATTGTGATTAGCCATTTATCGAATTGATTATCTTGTAATGACCGTTGCACACTAGCGAAAGTGTGTAATCTTGTTTGACCTGAGTGTCGATGCCTTGTGTGATGAGGTTACTTTAAATCCTACATGAATAAACCGAGAATTTACCCTGTTAGTCTGATTGATTTAGTAACGTGTGCTCTTGAAATGATCTTAGGCAACTTTTGAAGAGTGTGAGCCAAATTTGACATATACCTCTTTTGTGGCCTACCTGTGAGCGTGTGAAACTCTCTTGAACACCCTTTGAGCCTTACCTTACTTTGGATAAACCTTGATGAACCCTAGACCTTACTTGACCCACTACATATAATCCTCTTCATTTGTGGTTTAGTAAATAGGCCTAAGTTGGGGGTGTGGTGAAAAGGAAAAGGAGAAGTCAAGAAGTGCAAGAAAAGTTTCCCTTAACCCATGGTGTTGCGGAACAATGGAAACCCTTCATAAAAAAAAAGTTGTGGAATAAAAGTACAAAAGAAATTAGGTTTCCAAGCAATCCTTGGAGGGGAATAAAAAGATGACTTAGAAGCACTAGAAAAAGAATTGATAAAGGAAAAGAAGGGAATGCCGTGAGAGTACCGCATCTCATGAGGGAAAAGTCACTAATCCTAAATGACCATACATTTACACTCAGCCCTATTACAAACCTTAGAAAGACCTTTTTGATCTTGAGTGAGCCGAACCGAAGATCGATGGGAAAATAAGGGCAAACCTATGGGTGAAAACATGCATTGTGTTCCTCTTTTTGAGTGTGAGCGTTGCATCTGATTCCTGATCTTGAATTGATTAACTTCTTTGTGTGAGTATGGAATCATTCTTTATGTGAGGGCATTTAGATACTTTTTGTTGAGCTTGAACTTGTACAAATAGCAAGTATTGCGAGCATGAGAATCTTTGGTAATGGTGTGTCATAACTTGAATCTTTGAGTACACAATTGATCTTTGCATGAGTAATTTGAGTCTTGTTGTGTATGTTAGTGATTTAGTCTTGTATAGCACTATTTGAGACATCTTATTTGAACTGCTGAACTTGAGTTTTACTTGAGGACAAGCAAATGTTTAAGTTGGGGGTGTTGATGAGTCCACAAATTGGAATCATTTAGAGCTTTATTTTAATAGAAATAGTGTCCTCAAATGCTTATTTTATCTCAATATCTGATGAAAACTCTTAAGTTTCAGGTATTTGAAGTTTGAGTGAAAGCATGGACACTTACGCGTAAAAAGGAACAAAAAGGCTTTAATGAACGAAGAAACTGAAGCCTGAGTTTTGCCAAGCATACTCGGTGAGTCGCCGAAGGGACATACTCTGCCCTTTGTTCTAGTACGTAAAGCCCTAAAGGAAGAGGATAAAAAAGGCGATGAAAGAAGCAGTTGGCATGTCGCCGAACAGTTCTGCGAAGTAGGGATATACCGCCCAATGATCTAAGACACAAACATGCTGAAAGAAAAGAACAAAAGGCAATGAACCAGAAGAAGGGTGAATTGCCGAGTTGGTCGGCGATTCTGACTAATGTCGCCGAATTACCCGCTGCAGCACAAATTTTTGAAAACTATAAATAGTCGTTGAGAGTTATCTTAGTATCAGATTTTAGTATCATAATATTTTTCAGTGTGAAACAATTAATATAATTTTAGTACATTTTATCTGAGTTAAAGAGGGTTTTGAAACTTGAAGAAGAAGAAGGTTTCATCTCCAAGGATTTGGATTTGGATCTCTCGGATTCTTCACTCTTGGCCTATAACAAGACTTAAATCTTCATACCCATTTGAATGCAATCTCATTTAGGTATAAATTTCTACCTCTTGATGTATGGCTAAAAAACCTAATTCTTGGGGTTTGATTTAGAAAATATGTGTTGAGATTATTATTGGGTTTTGCTTGCTGATAGGTTAGATGCATTTTAATGGTAATTTCACCTAGCAGTTGTAGTTTAATTCATTGGGTTTGTAGTTTCAAATACAAAACCACCCATGTGTTTTTGTCTTGCGAGAGAGAGGTCGCGAAACGAAGACCGCTAGACTAATGGCCTAAGGAGTAGGTCGACATGAGGTTTAGCCCGAGAGGGTGATCCTTAGTCCCATATCCTAACACACAGGTTGAGAGAGTGAGTTGGGTAAGGCGTAGGCTGGCCTTCATGCGGCAAATGGGTGTCCGAGAGGAACCCATTCGAAACGGGGTAAGTTGCCTGATAGGGAACTTATTTCCATCTAAAGCTTAGCCTAGTCACTATTATCTTGCATATTTCCTATGAAAAGCATGTACCCAACGATTTATACCAATATATATTGCGGTTACATCCCAATAATCCCCTCGCATTCATAGATTTCTTTGTTATATTTAATGTTTTTGCTCTATTTGTGACAAAACCCCCATTTGATATTTGACATTTTTGTGTAACCCCCTTTAATTTACAATGTTTTTAGTCATTAATGTCTTTAGCTATGATTAGTTAGAGCTAATTTTCTTTTTCAATTAATTCTCGAAACCACTCCCTTGGGACACGACCCCAGCCCTTGGTTGGGTTATTATACTATTGCACGATCATAAACACTTGCATCGGAAGTTGTGTCATTGATTACGTAAATATCAATACCATGGTGATATATGTGACCGCTCATGAACCTAATCCTGCACTAAGACCACAACTGATTATTTGTTACTTTTCCATATGGACTTTGAATCGGTCCAAAGAGTTTTTTGACAATGGGATTGTGAACAAGATTGGCGGCCTCAAGAATTGAGCAATCATGCTTGAGACTAGGGTTTTAGTCGCTGATATCAAAGCATTCCCGAACATCTATCGGATATTTCAGCTCCATCATTTTGACTCGATGTCCAATGCACCTGGAGAATACTCTAGACACCTAGCCAGATAATTTTATTCCTCGTAAGCAACTACATTGATGAATTTCCCTACAGACACGGAGACCACGAAATGTGAATAGAAAGACATGGCTATTACCTGGGTCCCACTCAACTCAATCATAGTTAGGGGAAAATCAATAGATATTTCTAAGGCATCGATTAACAGAATGTTGTACGGCCCGGAATACTCTGCACCAGCTTCTGTTGGACTTTTCGAGAGAAAACATCATGAGGTCACTAGTGATGCTACGATGGAAGATAAAAATTCTCGAGAACGGGTATTACGGTGGATTGCGAAGCAGATTTCCATAGATGGAGAAAATGCAAGTTGGGTTACTACAACTCCCACATTCATCACTAAAGCTTCGCTGTTTTTTCCAGCCAAGGTTTGGTAGGCTGTTGTCCGAGGACAATTGCGACCGACAGCTAATGATAACACTTTTTCCCCTTCCCTGGCCTCGTTGGTAGCATGTCTTATGGGAGTTTACCCGGTCAATACGGGAAGGATAATAGCGATCGAGATGAGAGACAGGGGCTAAATGAGAGAGCTACACTTTCTTTTTCCTGTCTGATAGGGAAATTATTTCTAGGAGAGAATATTCCTCTGAACAGCCTGGTTGACAGATGGGGTGAGGCATTCAGACTCACCCAAGTTTCTAAAATCAAGGACGTCGTGAACCATCTCTTAGGCGCGAAGTCTGCCGCTGTGAGTACTTTAGCTATTATTCTACATGTCCCACTTGACATCCCACATGCAGATAGAGGTCCAGAACAGGGAGAGTCAACACAACCTTCCACAAAGGAACCACTACCTCCAGATTCAGCCTCCCAGGCTCCAGGTACTTTTATCAGTATCCCTATGCTTTTTCTTGAAAAATTAGTTGTAGATAAGCACCAGACCAAGCCATTGGTAGACCAGATTGTGCTCCGGATGCCTCAGTTGATAGAGACGAAGGTGTTAGCTGCGAAAAAAGAGATCAAAGATGAGGTGTGGAAAGAGCTGGCTATCTTAAAAGACAGGTTGGATCGTTTAGAGAACCTTGTCCAAGATCAATTCCAGGTTGCCGGGTCAGTATCTGCTGAAGAATTTAAATCACAGGTGGTCGAGTTGATAACTCAAACTGCTAAACTGGCTGAAAAGCCAGCACTGGTACCCACTCCGATATTATCCGAATCTTTAATACAACTGCTAAATCAGACACCCTCCACTCAATCAATTGATGATCTTTGGGGAAAACCCCCCACGAGTAAGTCCAACAAGAGAAAATACAAAGCTGGAGAACTTGATGAGGAGACGCCTACTGACCCAGCAAGAGAGGCAAGAAGGCAAGAAAAGAGAGCTCGTAGAGCATCAAAGAGGGAAGCTCGGGAAAAGAAAGCCCTTGAACAACAACAACCAGATGTAGCCTTAGTTGGAGCTTCTGGTAGTGGAGCACATGCTCCGACTAGTGAGAATCAAACTGATGAGGTCCCAAGTTTTGAGAGTGCACCCATTGATAAGGGTTCCAATGTTGATCCGACTATCGGTGCCTAGAGTGTCGTAGGTATGACCCCTTCTCATAGCCTGTGTGTTTTAGTATTATGTATCGACTTTGACGGCAAAGTCCTTTTTATTTATGGAGGGGGTGGTGAGCAACCTTCCATAGCTGTTAGAAAAATGGAGGTTGTCTTTGTGTATTACTCTTTTGGGTGCTTTGTGTGTTGAGCTGTGCAAGAACTAGTCTGTGAAAATTGAGGACCTGAATCTGAGTTTGACTGTTAGAATCTTTAGATGACATCTTAGATACTGATATGTTGAACATGGCTAATCTGACCAATTAATTTGTGTACCAAGAAACTGAAAAAAATGCAATCCTATGTAGTGTGTGTGTAAGTTTTTGATGGAAGTCTAGCACTAGGAGCAGAAACTAGAACTTGCCTTAGTAGTCTTGCTTGAATTTGAGATTAACCGGATAGAAAAGGATCAGTAGGCCATTTTTGTTAAACCAGTAAAAAGCCAAAAATAAAAGAACCAAATGAAAAGTTTATCACTCGAACCCAATTTGAGCCTTAAATCAGTCTTTGTTCTTAGCCAACATATATCATATCCTTGGTTCTCCGAAGGTACGATATCACAACTCAGGCCAAAAGCCTAAGTTGAGGGTGATGACAATCCGAATAGAAATAAAAAGGGAAAAAGAAGGTTCAACCAGTGAGCTAAGTGCATATCAAAATTGCATATAAAAAATAAAAAAAATAAAAAATAATAGCTACTGGGTTGGGCTGAACTAAAGAAAAACAGGGAATCACTCAGAAAAGAGTATGTGAAAATGAAACTTTGGAGAACCAGAGAACTAGTCACTCACGAAACCAAATATCCATTCCCTAGCCCCGAGCCTATGTTACAAGTCAATAAATTCCTACAGTGATCCTATTCCGGGTGTTTGAAAGATAAAGCGTAGAAATTAAGGGCAAGCCTATGGTAGTTTGTTGTTAGTGTTAGAAGTTCATTTAGAGCGTGAGCATAGTACTCAGTCCCTACTATCATCAGCGAGGAACTTCTTTGGTGCGAGGACACAGTGGTTGCATTTGAAAGTAGATTGTGTGAGCTAATAATTCGCAAGTATAAACATGATTTACTGAGTGTAATGAGATGTCATGTATTGATCCTCATATGTTAGATTCAGAGGTTTGTGATACAAATTGTGCTTGAAATAGTTGATGCGTAGTGTAAGGTTGTAAATGATTTGAGGGCTGATTGTATTTGTTTTTCTAATCACTTGAGGACAAGTAATGGTTCTAAGTTGAGGATGTTGATATGCCGTGAAATGGTGGCATATTTGATGCTTAAGAACCATGAACTAACACTAGAATTAAGTAAAATTTTGTATTATTTGATAGGTTTGTTGAATGTGTAGGCAGAATCTAGTTGGTATAGAAAATGGAAAAGAAGCTGCAAAATGATGATGATTCAAAGTAAAGTTCACGGTCAGCTTCACGGATCGTGACGTTTATTACGATCCGTGGTTGAGCTCGTGAAAGTGAAACAGTGTTGGCCTTGAGAAGATGAAGAGGAGTAATAACCAAGTGATGACCACAGAGGGTTCCACGGGCCGTAGCTCTCACCACGGACCGTGGTACCTACCGTGGAGTTGAACCAGTGTGAAAGCAAGGAAGAGTTGGAAGAATGTTGGAATCAAGTGAAGACCATGAACGCCATCACAGATTGTGGTCCTCACTACAAACTGTGGTGCAGTTCGTATTCCTTGTTCCAGTGGGTGGCATTGAAGACCCAAACTTTGGGAAGTCCAAGGGAAGACCATGGAGGGCTTCACAGACCGTGAAGCCCTTGACGGGTCGTGGTAGTGGCCGTGAAAAGGCCCGACAATTCAGTCTTAGTTCGATTAGGACTCACTTTTAGCATTCTATTTTGAACTACTTTAGATCATTTTTGAATTATTATTGATCATCTGACATTTTCCGACTAAGAACAAAAGTATTACTAGTAGCTTTCGATTTTCAGATTCTGGGATTATTGTTATCAGTTTGAACTTCGAATTTAGACTATCAGATTATCAAAGTGATTGCTGATTTGCTTAGTATTTTCGTATGTCTTTCTCAATATGTCTTTTCATTACTAATTACAGATTGTTTATGTGAAAGCATGAGTGGCTAAATACCACGACTGAGGTTGTGGATCTATGACGATATTCTAGCTGCGATTTCGTAAAATGAGTTAAAGGCAGTATATGTTTACAACCTGTAGTTTTTAGCTTTCAATATCAATTTAGTCTACTGAGTGCACAGATTAGATGAACCTGTATCTGGTATTTGTTCGAGAGAAAAATACCAGTAAGGAAAAAGCTAAATTAAATTAACAAATTGGAGTTAAAGCTTGAGTTCGAGAGAAAAGATCTTTAACACCATATCTTTCCAAGCGAGGTCCACTATTAGTAACATTCTAAATTCGAGAGAATATGAGTGATCAGTATCTGATTAGGCTGAGAAGCGTTAGATAAATTTAACTCGCAAGGATTCTATAAACATTGAATTTCCTGGCAGTCAAATTACGGGAGAAAACTAGAACTAATGGTATGGTGAAGACAATCCTGGTTTCTCTTAATTAATTGAATCAATCTTACAATGAAATAATTTGTTAGTCTTGAGCCTGGATTTTGACTGAGAGTTTTGGTAATTATAATGATCCAACCATACCCAATTTACTTTCCATTGTTATTAGTCTAGGAGATAATAACAACATTCAAATAAACGCGACAGTGAAACCTCATCTGTAAAGAAATCCTCTGTGGGATCGACCTCAACTCTAGTTGAGTTCTGTAAATTGACATCAGTCATTTACACTTCTAATTTGAAGTGTAAGTTTGGACGTATCAAACATCAAGTATATCAAAAATCATATCAAACTCTGAGGCAAATCGCACAGATACATAAGAATAAGTAGAACCCGAATCAATAACACATTAGCCATCCGATCACAGAAAAAAATAGTACCTGTGATCACCACTTCAGACGCCTCTACCTCATTCTTGCCCGAAAAGGCATAACAGTGAGCCCTATCATCTTAATGAACCACTTCTTTACCTGGTTGCACATTACCTATGCCTGCATTACCATTTCCTCTACCTCAATGGCCTCACTGATTACCTCATCGCCCACCTTGTGGATGTCCTCTACCATTATTAGCATTCCCCGCGGGTACCACTACTATAGACTGCTGCTGCACAGAATCTAATACACGTGGGCAGGGACAATCTCTCCTCATATGCCCAGGTTCTCCACAGTTGTAACAGGTACGATCAAAAGATAGTCTGCCACCCGTCGAAGGTGTGACTCCCTGGCTATCCTGAAAATTATGAGATGGATTTTCCGAGTAACTACCTACAGAGGCGGGCATAACGGACTAAATAGGATTGGCTGCAAGCGTTGGCCTTCCGGACCCCTTGGAATAAGAACCTTGAAAGTTACCCGAGTTCTTGGCCCTTTTTGCCCATGCCTTATCTTGACCATCTCGCCTCGCCGCCTCCACTTTCTTAACATATTGTTACCTTATTAAAGCTCCTCTCTGCAGAATCTATATGGCCAGATAATACCTGCAACTCAGAATTTAATCCCCTAATAAATAACCGGATTCTCTCTTCCTTAGTAGTCACCAATTGAGTAGCATATCTAGACAAAACATGGAACTTGGCCTCATAAGCAGCCACAATTATACCACCCTGATCCAAAGCCATGAACTCATCTTTCTTGCGATCCCTCAAAGTCCTAGGCTTATACTTCTCTAGAAACAGAGCATGAAATTGGGTCCAAGTAAGTGGAGGTGAAGTAGAAGATCTGCATTCCATATAAGCTCTCCACCATTGCTTAGTTGCACCTTGAAGTTGGAAAGACACAAACTAAACCCCATGCTGATGAACAATACCCAGTTTATGAAACCTCTCATAGCAATCCAGAATAAACTCATAAGCATCCTCATTCTCAGAACCAAGAACACAAGAGGCTTTAGCTTCAGAGATTTAGTCAACATTTCATGCTCATTACCAGTCATAACGGAAACTAACAAAGGACGAAAGAAAACATCATTACCTCCAATCCTTTCCACCTTGGGAACAGTGCTAGCAACATGAGGATTGGTAGGTGCTCGAGTTACTTGAGCGGAAGGAAACACTCGTGGACTAACCAACCCTTTGAAGAATGACATGATTTGTCGAGCTAACACTGGGTCTATGGGGGGAACATTAGTAGTGTCTGCCTGCACCTCTTCCTCTTGTCCCACATCCTCAACATCAACATTTTCCTCTTCAATATCTTCATGATGCGCATGAGGGTTCTCATTCATAGGAGAATTCTCAATAGGAGCTCCATTTCCACCAGGCGCTACTCTTCCACGACCTCTACCCCTAGCTCTTCCTCTACCCCTGCATCTGTATTACCCCGTATCCGAAACAAACCAAATTGTAGGTTTTAGAAGCTATATGTGCCACCTATGGGAACCACCTACGGATCGTAGGGTTATCCACGGTCCATGCTGGTGGTCTGTGGTTCACACCTGGAGCCTCCCCAGAACTCTGCCCAAAAATTCAGCTAAGTGTTGACCCACGGCAGGACCTACAGTCCGTAGGTCAGGTCACAAACTATGGTCCATGTCCGTGGATAGACGCCCCAGATTTCAGCCCTCAGTCGCGAACGATGGTCGACCAGCAAGGACCGTCAGTCAATCGATGGTCCGTCAGTCACTCTAACATCAGTTAAGTCGGGGGACTACTGGTCTTTTCCTTATTTGTTTGATCCCTAGACTACGTCATTTAGACCATACATTATGAGGTTTTAGTCAATTTAAGCCTAGAAACATAACTAGAATTCATCTAAGTCAAATCATTAATCAAAACTCAGAAAAATTAGATTGCTAAGAGGAGAAAGAAGTCAAGAACCCTAGTTCAAGAGCGCAACAAGATTCCATCAGTTCCAACCATGAAATCGATAGATTTCTCCATGGAATTTGTCACTAGGTACGTGGGATTTTACTAGTGGCTTCTTTTTGCCCATTAGGTCCCTAGAATTTGGTCAGATTCTTGATTCCCTATTATTAACTAGACCTAGTGTTTCTAGAACTTCAGCAGATTATCATGAATTAGTTATTTAAATGTTCCAAATTAGATTATCATGTTATTACCTGGTTTCTAGAATAAATTTTAGAACATTGTATTTCTTTAGTTGTTGAATTACGCATGCTAGGTTAGAAATTTCAGTTATTTCAGATACACATGCCTCAGCTTTTAAATGTGTCATTATCAGTATATTAATGTGCATTCCCAATTGCATGCCAGTTTTGAGCTATCCAATTATTACAGAATTCAGTCATAATGTGTTAATCATTTAATCCATTGGGAGTAGCATAATACCGAGTTGTACTAGGGTCAATCACCTATATAGTCCCAAAACTACGAGCCACGTAGGGTGTAAGTCCCCTCTGTGGGTATCATTTTAGTGATCACGCCAGCATGCCTCTACACCTTTGCCTGGGTGTATTGGGTTCTCCCAATGGGGCGTATACATCGGACTCCATATTTAGCTCATGTTGTTTTATTGTCAGTTATTAGTAGCTCCCATAGTTTAGTAAGATTCTATTGCATTGACCACATTTACAGTATAATCGTTATTTAGTCTCAGCATGTTTTCATCCATAGCCTCTCCGTTGACTAAGTTGACTCAGAAAAAAGTCAAGTTCCAGTGGTCATATGATTGTGAGAAAAACTTTGCATAACTGAAAACTAGGTTGACTACAACTCTTGTTTTGACTCTACTAGAGGGTTCAGACGGTTGTGTGATTTATTGTGATGTATCTAGAGTCGGTGTAGGTTGTGTGTTGATGCAGCGAGGTAGGGTTATAGCTTATGCTTCCAAACAACTTAAGGTGCATGAGAAGAACTATCCAACTCATGACCTCGAGCTTGCAGCACTGGTGTTTGCGCTTAAGATTTGGAGACATTACTTGTATGGTGTTCATGTCGATTTGTTCATAGATCATAAGTGCCTTCAGTATGTGTTCACCTAGAAAGAATTGAATATTCTCCATAGAAGATGGCTTGAGTTCCTCAAGGATTATGACATGAGTGTGTATTACCATCCTAGTAAGGCAAATGTAGTAGTAGATTCCTGTAGCAGACTATCTATGAGTAGTGTAGCACATGTTGAGGAAGAAAGAAAAGAGATAGCAAAGGATGTTCACAAGCTTGCTCATGTAGGAGTTCGTCTTATGAGCATATTATATAGTGGTGTGACAGTTCAAAATGGATCAGAATCTTCATTGGTAGTGGAGGTTAAGGAAAAGCAAGACAGTGATCCGATATTGCTTGAACTCAAGGGTGCAATCCATCAATAGAGAGTTGAGGTATTCTCCCAAGGGGGAGATGGTGTGCTTCGCTACTAGGGTCGATTATGTGTTCCTAATGTGGGTGAGTTGAGACAACAAATTCTTGCCGAAGCCCATAATTCCAGGTATTCTATTCATCGAGGCGCCACTAAGATGTACCGTGATCTGCGGAAAGTCTTTTGGTGGAATGGCATGAAGAGGGATATAGCAGATTTTGTGGCTAAGTGCCTCAATTATCAGCAAGTGAAGGTAGAACATCAGAAGACAGGGGGTATGACTCATGAAATAGTTAGGTTGCATGGGGTTCTTTTGACTATCATCTCAGATAGAGGTCCTCAGTTTACCTCTCATTTATGGAAATCACTTCAGAAAGGTCTTGGTACTCAGGTTAATCTTAGCACAACATTTCATCCATAGACGGCTTGGGATGATCACCTTCCTCTTATAGAGTTCGCCTACAGTAATAGCTACCATTCCAGCATTCAGGTGGCCCCTTATGACGCATTGTATCGGCGTAGGTGTAGATCTCCTGTTGGTTGGTTTGAAGTTGGTGAAATGGCCTTGATATGGACAAACTCAGTCCTTTATGCGATGGAGAAAGTGCAACTCATTAAAGATAGACTTAAGATAGCCCAGAGTCGCCAGAAGTCTTATGCAGATGTAAGGAGAAGGGAACTAGAGTTCCAAGTTGATGCTTAGGTTTTCTTGAAAGTGTCACCTATGAAAGGGGTGATGAAATTTGGCAAGAAAATGAAGCTCAGTCCTAGATATGTAGGCCCTTAAAAGATTCTGAAAAGGATTGGTAAAAGTAGCTTATAAGTTTGAGTTACCAGCAGAATTAGCAGTAGTGCATCCAGTCTATCACATTTCACTATTGAAGAAGTATGTGGGTGACCCAGCATCCGTAGTGCCATTAGAGAGCGTGGCCGTGAAAGATAGTCTTTCGTATGAGGATGTACCAGTTGAGATTCTTGATCGTTAGGTTAAAAGATTGAGAAATAAAGAGGTCACTTCAATCAAAGTTTGGTGGAGGACTCGGTCCGTAGAGGGAGCTACTTGGGAAGCAGAAGCAGCCATGAAGTCTAAGTATCCTCACCTCTTTCCTTCCGATTCCACTCCAGCTTGAGGTATTAGTTCCTCTTCAGTTTTTCAGTTATTCATGCGTAGAATCAGTCTTCGTATTACGTTCCTTCAGTTTGTACTTGTATTTTCAGCGTATTTGCATGTTTTGGAACTTAGTTCTGTTAGAAATCAGCTTACAGTGTTTAGTGGTAGGGTTGCAGCTCATCCCCTCCATTTCAGCTAGTTTAGTCTTCATTCGAGGACGAATGTTTCCAAGGTGGATATAATGTAACACCCCGTATCCGAAACAAACCAAATTGCAGATTTCAGAAGCTACAGGTGCCACCTATGGGCACCACCTATGGACTGTAGGGTGACCCACGGTCCGTACTGGTGGTCCGTGGTTCATACCGTAGCTTCCCCCAGAACGCTGCCCAAAAATTTGGCTACGTGTTGACCCATGGCCAGACCTACGGTCAGGTTACGGACAGTGGTCTGTGTCCATGGATCGACATCCCAGATTTCAGCTCTCTATCGCGAATGACGGTCGACCGGCACGTACAGTCAGTCAAGTAACGTTCCGTCAGTCCCGTCAATCAGTCACTCTGACAACAGTTAAGTCGGGGGTCTTTTGGTCTTTCCCTTATTCGTTTGACCCCTAGATTACGTCATTTAGACCTTAAATTATGAGGTTCTAGTCAGTTTAAGGCTAGAAACATAACTATAACTTACCAAAGTCAAATCATTAATCAAAACTTAGAAAAATTAGAACGCTAAGAGGAAAAAGAAGTCAAGAACCCTAGTTCAAGAGTGCATTAAGATTCCATAAATCCAGCCCCGAAATCGAAAGATTTCTCTGTGGAATTCGTCACCAGGTATGTGGGATTTCACTAGTGGGTTGCTTTTGCCCATTATGTCCCTAGAATTCAGTCAGATACATGATTCCCTATTATTAACTAGACCTAGGGTTTCTAGAACTTTAGCAGATTATCATGAATTAGTTATTTAAATGTTGCAAATCATATTATAATGTTATTACTTGCTTTGTAGCATAAATTTCAGAACCCTATCTATGTATTTCTTTAGTTCTTGAATTACACATGCAAGGTCAGATATTTCAGCTATTTCAGATATACATGCCTTAGTTTTTGAATGTGCCATTATCAGTAAATTAATGTGCATTCTCAGTTACATGTCAGGTTTGAGCAATCCATTATATCATAGAATTCAGTCATAGTGTGTTAATCATTTAATCTATTGTGAGTAGCATAATACCGAGTTGGACTAGGGTCAGTCACCCATATAGTCCTAGAACTACGAGCCACGTAGGTTGTAAGTCCCTTATGTGGGCATCATTTTAGTGATCACGCCAGCATGCTTTTACAGTATATATATCATGTTCAGATTATATCCTTGCTTTATTGCTGGTTCAGTTATGAATATTATTCAGCTTTACTATATCCTGCTCGCTTAGTACCTTTCAAGTATTGACGCATACTTTGCGCTACATCTTCTCGTGATGTAGGTTCAGGTTCTCAACATCCAGATCACGCTTAGATCGGTCCCCAATCTCCAGTTTTGCAGCATCAGTGGTGAGTCCTCATTCTTCGAGGACAATAGTGATGTTATCTTTTCAGTATTTCAGTCTTTTTGTTTCAGTTTTGCTAGACTTAGCTGGGGCATGCCCTAACACTTCTAGTTAGTTATATGCTATTTTCAGACGTAGTTAGATTCAACTTAGTATTTGAGTTTGATGTTTCTTTTGTATTAAACTCTTAAACTTGATGTTCAGTTTTAGTATATGGGTATCCCCCATCATTTCAGATTCACTTATTATTAGCTTCCGCATCAGTTTTATTTCTCAGTTTATCTTTAGTATGCTCATGATTATGCCAGCAAGGTTAGCTTGGGGTCACTTGTGATCCTAGGTCCTGTGTCCGCGTCTCAGGGGTAGCTCGGAGTGTGACAATATACTCTCTCTGTCCAACAATAGTTGTCTACTACTGACTTGGCATACCCTTTAAGAAACAATAAATAATAAGGGTAAAATTATTATATTATCCTTGACTTTTTTATATTTAATGCTTTGAGAAATGTGTTATATGATAAATAGTAGGGAAAATAGACACAAAAGATAAATTATCTCTTGATTTTTTAAATTGAACAAATATTGT
>JAJONT010070465.1:0-20009 GCA_029582345.1 Solanum oplocense x Solanum tuberosum | reverse complement strand
CGTACGGGTTCTTTAACGAGTTATCTAACTACTCATGTAATCAAAATCATAATTAACTCACCCGGTTGTTACCAGATTTCCCTACACCTTAAAGACTCTAATTTCGTCCAAATCTGGACTAGGCTAGGAAATCTCAAGTTACTACGAAAAAGTTTTTTGGCCCCAATTCTTTCTCCATTGGCTTTTCTCTAACGACAGAAATCAGGTCATTACAATAGATACCAATTTATGCATCACTCGTTCCCGAGTGATCAACTAGGGAAGACTGACTAAAAGTGAGAGTAGAGTAGTACTTGAATCGCTGAACAACAGGGGATACTTGTCTCGCATGTCCTTAGCTTCCAGACATCGCGATCACGAATTTCAACCGGTTCTTCTTCATACAGAAGGTCTTGTTTAACACAATTGAGTCTCACTTTATGATATAGTCTTCGTCCCCAAACCAACCAATTGAATACCTACACATCCATCCACACAATGCCTTAATGAAGTCATCACAATACTCGAGTGATAATTATTGTAGTATGTAAACTTAACTACACCAAAAGGGATTCCCAACAACCACCAAAGTTATCAAGGACCTTGATATAATCATCTGGACGAATCATTTAGCACTTAAGCATGATAAAATTCAAAGTTAATACTCGCTACAAATAGAAGTGAACCTGAATCAACCAACACACACTCATAATACCCAAACAAACCTAGTTCTTAACAATACCTCCATCCCACAACATAAATTCCTATGGACTTAAGTTATAACAAATTTGATCTTTAGAAATCAGATACTCATCGAGGGGTATGTCCAAGCATAAAACCCCTCCAACAACACTATCGAAATGCTAGATTTAGTAATTGTATATTACCTCTTAAGAACAGTAGAATTGGACCTAAAGATCCCCACATTCAACCACACATAATCAATACATGACCTTGATGACTAGATGAATATTAAGATTGTCGGACAACCATAATTACACATGGTAGCTCTTCTATGAACTCTCACAAGCAAAACAACTCTAAGACAATACCAATTATGTCATTCGAAATAACCAAATCTTCCCAATCTTCCCACTAAACCAAGAGAACATCGCAGGATTTGGTACCCCTAATCCACCAATAGGGATCCACCCACAAAAGTGAAAACACACGAGAGCATAGCTAGTGAATCATACTAACAATACTAACAACCATCGTAAACACTCCGACCATTTACCTTATTATAAACCAACACTTTAAAATGAAACATTTCTTAGGTACTTTAATAATCAATAGTAGTAAACTTATGACCCAACCCAGGTGTAAGTCCTTTCAAATGCTCAATACCGGATACAATTGATCATTCTTCACCTTGCCAATTCATACCTTGACAAAATACATCACCACGAATGTAGACTCACAATGAAAAATCTGAATTGTAATTTCCACCATATAACACAATTCTTTTCTCTATCAGCATTCGCTTGTACCTTGAAGATTTTTATGAATTCATGGATCTCCGTTTATCCTTGATCGCATCTCCATCGATCTTACCATATATTTCGCTAAAATTTCAATCATACTCATTACTAGACTTTAAAAAAAAAACCAAGCACTTGTCATCACACTCAAGCTAATGTCCGCACTCCTTTCTCCAGTCTTTTTCGATAGTTTTTGACCCACCTGATGGACCCATGACACTATTACCATAGCCACAACTAAACAATGAAATCACGGGTCTCTGAACCCAATTATCTACCCCTCTAAAGACACCTCTTTAGCCTTAAGAATCCAATAAAATATTCTTGCTCTCGCCTCTCTTTAAAGGTTGTACTACATTCTACTATATTTTCCTTCATTTTAACTCTAGCTCTTTAACATTCTATTCGAGTGGTGTCCTACCATCTCTTATAATTTTCCATACAACCACATTAGTCACTAAATATTAGAAAACCATAACCTTAGGTACTCGCAAGTCGTGATTACTAGACAAAATTCACTTAACCAACAATCATATTATATAATTGCATCCCGTCACAATCCATCACGATTCTTATTACCATTACGCTCCGTCATCCTTGACTATCACTACGAAGTCAACCTTTTCATCAACACGACACCTCCAACTCAGATATACTCATCAAATTCAAAGGACTAACCCAATTTATACGCACTTTCTTACTAAAATACATCAATTTCCTTCACCCAAGTATACTCATTGGGACCTTCCTTATCCATAATCTTGTCATTACGGTATCAATCCACTCTTTTATGGCTTAAGATAAAATCACCAGTCCTCATACTACCCTCCCTCTTCTTAACAAACAAGACAGGCACACCCACGGGAAAACACTAGGACGGATGAAACCTTTATTAAGAAGCCCTTGGATTTGAGCTTTAAGCTCTCTCAATTCTGACACCACATGAATAGACTCAATAGAGGGGGTTTCGACCTCAACATCCCGAATATGAGCCAATTATGTCAAACAATCCTGCCCTACCAGTTTACTACCCCGCACAAAATATATGACCTTAGCTGACTTAGGCTTGTACCCCCCTTCCCACTCTAACCTTTCCCTACCCGGGATCTCTAGAGTTACCGACTTAGTATTACAATTAAGCCCGGTATAATAGGGGGACAACCAAGTCATGCCTAAGATTATATCAAGTAAGTCATATACAACATAACCAAATCAACCCAAATATGAAAATTCATAAACAGAATAGGACAACACGATATACATGGGTGACTATGACTGACTCTTCATTGGGGTAGAAACATGGATGGGGGCATCAACTATAACACAAACCACATCAAATCCCAAGGAAATTGAACTGACACGTATGAATAAGTAGAACCCAAATCACACAAAACAATAGGCATCCGGGCATAGACAAGAGTAGCACTTGTGACCACTGCATCACACCCTCAAACTCGGTCTTACCCGAAAAAAACATAAAACTGAGCCATGTCCTCTTGACAGGTAACTTTCTCACCTGGCTGCACTACTCCTCTACCTACATTACCATTTCCCCGGCCTCCACGGCCTCACTGATTTCCTCATCATATGCTCAGGCTCTCCACAATTTGAACACACCTTATAACTTATATTCGATTGCTAAACAATGAATTAGATCGCGGGGGTTAGTTCGGGTATGATTTGGAGTCTATAATTGTGACTAGGGGAAAATAGGGGAGACAGGGCTGAGATTCTGTCTCGCCATATCCCAATCTGGTAGGAGAAATCCCGCACTGGCGGTCTCGCCTTGGCGGAAAAAATCCCGCCCTAGCGGCCATAACGGAAATGGAATACTTGCCAATAATTTTTCTGGGTTCTTTTCTTTCCCAATTTCCCCCAAAGGTTCCCAGCTATAACACAAACCTTTTTAGAGAAAATCCCTTTAGCTCGGACAATCATTGTCTACTCCCCGGTCAACCAAATGAAGTACGCACTTTAGAATCCTTTTACTTCATTTCAACACTATCACACACATAGCCCCAGGATACACCCAGACTATCACACGGTTATCAGTTGGTCGCAACACACGTCTAGATTTCTCACTTACTAACCACATCGTAAATTATCTAGACCCTTGCACCTAATCTCGTGATGACTTTCTTTTCACAACAAGTTCCACGACACTCAACCGGTTACAACTGGCACAAATTTCAACATTTAGGCCAACACATTGCACTTATCGAAGTTCAGACACACATTTAATGTGCATATAATAACCTCATCACATTTAAGCAATTACAACTTCACATTCGTAGCTAATTCAGACAACCAGAAGCACGCATTCAAAGTTTCCAAGATACAATTCACAGATAACTCCAAAATTCTTAATTAATTATTTCACTCCATGGATGACCATTCCTGATCATCTATGCATTCACACCACCTCTAGGGCCAGATACCAATAAGAACCTTCTTAGTTTTCAATTTTCTTTGCTTGTGGCCCCTCAGTCGTGACCACAACGTCTAGTTCACTTTGGTGAGATCTACCAATTGGAATCGGGAGATGCCAATTGGACTCAACTCATACCATAAGCAACAATAATAGCTAGCGAGCCCCACAAAACTGCTAATTTTAATCATAAAACCTGGTTGATCCCAATTCTTAATCGTCTCAATCTTTAACTGATGGTAACCAGACCTTAAATCAATCTTAGGGAAAACTGATGCACCTTGCAATTGATCAAAAAGGTCATCTATCCGAGGCAATGGATACTTATTTTGAATGGTGACCCTATTCAACTATCGGTAGTCTATACACATCCTTTCTTGCTAGTGATGGTGTTACCTCTTTTGTTGCTCTAGTTCGGACCACAGAGTGAAGGAGAAAATATATCAATTGGAATCAAGTCATAGCACAAAGGAGTAGAAAGAAGTGAGTTTTTCCTAAAGTCCTATAGCCTCTCGAAGAAAAGTACGAACGTCATCGTACCATTCCACAAGACTCTACTAGACTCGTTTTGGTACATTGAGATCAACGAACCTAGAGCTCTGATACCAACTTTATCACGACCCAGACCGTCGTGATTTGCAACCACACAATCCCTCAGGTGGGAGAACCATTACTACAACCCAAACAAACAAATTTTATGAAAACTAAGGCATTTAAAGATACGGAAGCAAGTTTAAATGACTATAAAAATGGAGTCCCCATAAACTCCAAGGTTTTTAACAAACAACTAACCAAACTAATGCGGAAGAACAACCCCTAGAACCTGAAAGTCATTGTACCAATATTCTACTAACAACAAGTCTAAGAACAAGGGATATAACCCCAAAACTGAACAAGCTGCTTAACAAATAGTGTGAGTCCGAAAAGAGTGGACTTAAACAAAAAGAGAACTGAAGGCAGCCCGAAAGAACTGGCTCACCCCTTAATTCGATCGGCGATCACTGATCTTCTGAACGAGGTATGTCAATAGCCGCCGGAGATGCCCCGTAGTCAACAAAAAAAAGAACAAGTGCAGTATCAGTACACAACCACAGTGTACTGGTAGGATCACGCGGCTATCCCAAGAAGTGTAACATACATTAGTCAATACAACAATATAATCACATGCACATATAGAACATATATAATATTATCAACATATACGAACAATGAACAACTTCACGATTCTCACATATCACAGTTATATCAATTTAGAGCAACATACCGTTTGCCAATATGAATCATCATTAGATATGAACGGACTCCTCACAAGTAGATACACAATAAAATTCAATGGTCCTCTCATGGAACACAATTCAATAGTCCTCTCATGGAACACAATTCAATAGTCCTCTCATGGAACCCACACCCAAACAGTTAGCATATCAAAAAGTGGTATCCAATCCCATAATTATGCTGGAACGTGGCAACCGATCCCATAGTTATGCAGGAACATGCAACCGATCCAAGTTGGTTATGCCGAAACGTGGCAACCGATCCAAGTTAGTTATGCCGGAACGTGGCAACCGATCGATTCAACACACCACAATCACAATCACAAATATATCCTTAAGATCATAAATTTAAGTCATGATTTCATGGTAAACATCATTCATCTATCTCATTTACTACAAGTGTGATCATTAATGCAACATTCATATACATATATGTATCATAATGAAGCAAGAACAAACATACATCACACAATCATAGAATCACAACCATCACCTACCTCGAAACCAGCTAGAAACCCTAAGAAACTTAATCCTTCTCTTTCCGGATTTGTTCCTCTTGTTTTTGGTCTACAAAAAATTAATATAATACGGGAATCAATAAATAATTACTAATTACCCGAATTACTAACAATTCTATGAACCCTAGATCAAACCCATGATCCCAATTATCCAAATTAGGGTTTTTTTCACCATAGAATCTATAACAAAACCCTCCCCCATCAATATTCACCCATTCTATTACGTTCTATGGATCAAAACATGGATTCGGGGAGTGAAAAACTTACCTTTAGCCTCAAGAATGGTGAAAAATGAGTAGGAGTCTCATAGGGTTCGTTCCTTAGCTCTAAAAATTGAAAAGTGCCAAATAAGGTCGTTTAAGGGTTTATTTATGACTTTAGGTCGCGTCGAACCTGCGACAGCGGCCCTCACCCCGTTGTAGCGGCCCCGACAGAGCGACAATAATACCGCTAAAGCGGCTTGCACAAAACCAGTGATCTATTTAAAGAATTCCAAGACCCCCATTTCACAACACACCTCTAACCAACTACGATCATAAAATACCCTTTACGGTAAGATTGATTACGGGAGTTCTACTCGCCCGTATTCAATTCCGTAAAGTCGTACGGGTTGTTTAACGAGTTATCTAACTACTAATGTATTCAAAATCATAATTAAGTTACCCGGTTGTTACCAGATTTCCCTACACCTTAAAGATTCTGATTTCGTCCAAATTTGGACTAGGCTAGGAAATCTCAAGTTACTACGAAAATTTTTTCTGGCCCCAATTCTTTCTCCATTGATTTTTCTCTAACGACGGAAATCAGGTCGTTACATGGACAAAATAATAAAATGGGCAAGGAATGGTCATTTTTTGTAATAAACAATAATTGAGTTATATTGGATAAGAAATTTTGACTTAGGTTGATCTATAAGGCAATTTAACTCTACAAGTCCTATTTAATTTATAGAAAAGGGATGTTAATGGTTCAGTTTGGCTGATTATTTTAAGAAATTTATGCAATATCAACATTTTGGTTATTTTGTTGTGTAAGTAACTATTTAAGTATTCAAAATAAGATGACTAATAAAATTGAATTAATCGTTGAGAAACTTACATAAATGACTATAGTGTAGGGGTTATCATATTTGTTTAGCTATAGTTTTCATTATTATCGTACATAGTTATATGTATTATGGTAATACCGTTGTATTTTATGTATTTATTTTTTTTAGTATACTATTATACAGTTCCAAATTTGGAGCATTTTTTTAAAACAATAATTTCTTCGTGAGATTTGATATAGACATTTTAAAAATTGATTTTAGATGAATTCATTTTTTTACTTATATCGATGAAGTGATAGTTAAGTATCGTTTATATTTGTATTATTAGATAGAGAGAATAATGACAAGCATTACAATTTTAATCAAACATTCGGAGAACTGGAACGAAGACTATCTATGTATCAAAATATATCCAAGTATATAAAAAAGAATACATGTATTGATAACTAAATGTATCCAAGTGTCAAAAAAATAAAAAACAAATCTATATATATAATAATAAAGCTGAATATGAAAAGGGTGATGTGACACTCTCTATGAGTTTCAATTCTATTTATCTCTTTTGTGGTTTTTTTGGTCTTTTTTCTAATTTTAAAATACAAAAAAATCACATAAAAATTTGAAGAACATTATTATTTTTTTTAAAGCAATTTTTGGTCCAGAGACCTTTTATTAATTAAACAAAGTTATCAAAGTAAACAATGGCCCAAGGCCTAAAATAACATTTAAGTTCCTAAAATCAGCTTATGTCTATCCCTATTAGGAAAGTATTAGTTCAGTGAGCTCTCCACCTCCTTTTCCTCAAGTGACGTTCTTTTGCCTGAAACCCATTTTTTTCCCTTCTTCTCTTCGAGCTCGATCTTGTCTTGCCATGGTAGAAGCTGATATCTGGTATCTCTTTTCCCCTCATTTTAAAGGTGTTTTCATTTTGTTTTCCCCTAATCAATTCTTCATCTGATAGATGGTCTGGGTTTACTAGCAATGGGCTGAAGAAACACTGATTGGAGCTCTCTGTGATGCTGTGAAGGTTTCTGGTAGCCATGGTTCGATCTTCTAGCTCAATACTCCCTACCTTCGTGTTTTCGGGCCTAATTTCGTAGGTTCTGTTCTGTATTTTCTGTTGTTGTGTTGTAAATAAGCTCATTTCATATTTATTGCTGACATCTTAATGATTTCCTCCATGTTGCTGCTTATGTTATCCTTAATGTTGAATGTTTATCTTTCTTGTCCTGATTCTTAAAGTTGGTATTTGTGCTTTGTCGCTGTTTATTTGTCTCCTGAGGTGTGTTGGTAGATCCACAAAGGCTGTATACTCTTTTATATTTTGCGATTCCACGACCTCTTTTGCCAGTAGATCTGGCACACCGTTAGCTCCTCTAAATGTATGGATAATAGTAGCATTTAGTCCTTGTAACCTTTTCCTGATCCTTTCCTCTCTTTCCACCAATTCACATGGTAGTTTCCATTGTCCCCTTATCATCTTCACTAGAGTCAATGAGTCTGTTTCTATTATGACCTCTCTTAACTGCTTTTCCCAACAATACTCGAATGATTCATAAATTGCTAATGATTCTGCCTCAAAATTAGTGGTATTACCTACTCCTGCAGCTCTTGCATAAATCAGATCCCCTTGTGAATTCCTTTGGCAGAATCCATATGAACTTGGTCCTGGATTACCTTTTGAAGCTCCATCTACATTGCATTTCAGCTTTTGCAAGTCAGGGGGTCTCCATACCACACTATGATAGTGTAGCGTTGGCTTGTACCTCCTCAGTCTTCTGGTTATATATGACCATTGGGTTGACTCCAAATATATCCAAGGGTATAACCTTTTCACTAGCTTTTTAACCATATCTTGCACTTGCATCACCACCCCATTGAAGGTTAAGCTCCCTCCATGTTTCAGATTATTTCTCCCCTTCCATAAAGTCCACATGATTATAGCTGGCATAGCCCTCATAACTCCTTGCAACTGTGGTGAGGTTTTTTGTGTCCACCATGCAATAATCAATTGTTCCAAATGCATCCCATCCATGTGTATACCTGCAAAACCAGCAAACTGCTTCCATAGTCTATTGGCTATGGAGGCTGTTAGGAATAAATGTGTCATTGTTTCCTCTTTTTTCTTCTCACAGCACCAACATCTTGATACTAGTTGAAGTTTCATTCTCTTTAGATTATCATCAGTTGGGACCCTCCTCTTCCATACCCTCCATAGGAAAAAATTAACCTTAAATGGCAAACCCTTATTCCATATAAAATCAAAATCAGTTGTGATCTCCTTCTTTTTCCTCACTATCTGCCAAGCTGATTTTACAGTAAAGTCTCCCTGTGTACTTCCCATCCACCAAGCTTTATCATTTTGATCCTCCCTATTAGGAGGAATTATGTTATCCTTAGCATACTCCACCATTTCTGTAGACAGGTATTCAACTAGTTTTTCTTCATCCCATCTTCCCTCTATGACAAAGTCTTTTACTTCAATTTCTTCTTCCCTAACTTCCACTTTCAGTATAATAAATTGCCCCTAATTTTGTCCAGTTATCAAACCAAAAACTTGATGTTCCTGCCTTTATCTGCCACCAAATGTTGTGCTCTACCTCCTTCCTTACCACAATCATTTTCCTCCACACATGTGATGAACCCCATCCTGTAGCTATAATTGGATGATATTTCTTGCAATACTTGTTCCATATGTAGCTACTCCATAGTGAGGATGTTGAAGTCCTAAAAATCCACCATAACTTTGCAAATAAAGTATTTGATACATCATGTAATGATCTAAACCCCAAACCTCCCTCTTCCTTTGGATAACACAAGCAGTCCCATGACACCCAATGTTTGTTTTTGGCTTCATTAACTTTTCCCCAAAAAAATCTTGCTAGCAGTTTATGCAATTGAGTTATGACACAAGCTGGAGGGTTCATTGCTGATAATAAGTACATTGACATTGACTGTAAAACATGTGCTATTAAAACATACCTTCCACCAAATGCAAGAAACCTATTCTGCCACAGGGCCATTCTTTTTGCTACTTTTTTGATCAACTCTTCAAAGTGACATTTATTCTTCCTGCCATAGAATATAGGACATCCTAGGTAACTGAATGGAAATTTACCTTGTATGACCCCTGTAATCCTTCTTATTTTATTGCATACCCCTATTGGCACCTTTTCATGTAGATAAAACACACTCTTGCTAATGTTTATCAGTTGACCAGAGACACCCTCATATCTTGTTAGTACTTGCATCATCATCCTCATTGATTTAGGTTGTCCTGAACAAAAAAGTATAGTATCATCTGCATAAGATAAATGGTTAATTTGGGGTCTCCATTTTGGAAGCCCAAAACCTTCAAATTCAGCTTCTTCAAATAAACCATTTAAGTTTCTTGCCAAAACTTCAGCTACAATAATAAACAAAGTAGGTGAGAGTGGGTCTTCTTGTTTCAGCCCTCTTGATGATTGGAAGAAACCATAAGACTTCCCATTCATGAGTATCGAATACCGGTTGTTACTAATCAACTTTACTATCATGTCAATCATTCTTTCTGAGAAGCCAAATTTTCCAATGACTTGAACAAGATACTTCCAAGAGACTCTGTCATAGGCCTTTGCCATATCAAGTTTCACAACCACATTATGTAGTTTGTTTCTCTTGTTAATATCTCTTATGATCTCTTGAGCTAGGAGAACATTTTCAGTTATGCTCCTCCCTTTAACAAACCCCGACTGATTCACTGATATAATCCTTGGTAGCACTTTTGAGATTCTCTCATGTATCAATCTTGAGATGATCTTATTGGCAAAAGTGCTCAAACTGATTGGTCTTAAATCTCCATAATTCTCCACCACCTCCTTCTTTGGAATTAGGACCAGGTTTGTGTGTGTTATGTATCTTGGTAGCTCAAAACCACTAAAAAAGGCCCTTACCATGTTCCACACTTCATCCCAAATAATTTCCCAGCAATATTGAAAGAAATGGCCTGAGTAACCATCTTGCCCACTCGCACTATCTCAATTTAAGTTAAAAACCACCTGCTTCACCTCCTCTTTTGTAGGTATCCTCTCCATTTCTCTATTCTCCTCTTTTGTGATCATTTTTAGGATACACTGAAGCATTGAAAAGTCTACTGTCTCTTGTGTTTCCTTAAACTTATCCCTAAAAACATTTACTGCTTCCTCTCCAATATTCTGAGGTGAGTTAATAGTGTCCTCTTGTATAGTTTTGATTTCTCTAATGTTGAAATTCCTCCTTCTCCCTTTAACATATGCATGGAAGAACTTTGTGTTTCTGTCCCCATCTGTGAACCACCTCATTCCTGGCTTTTGCCTCCAAAATTCTTCTTCCATCTTCAGATACCTCTTTAATTCTGCATTAGCCCTGCTGAGTTCAGCTCTGTTGGCCTATGTAGGAGCTAATTCTAATTGCACCTCCTTTCCTTTAATCACATCCTCCAAAGTTGCAATTTTTTGAAAAAATTTCCCAAATGTCTCTTTGCTCCACTGTGTCAGTACTGTTTTTAGTCGTCTCATCTTTGTATGAAAAATGGTAAAAGGGGATCCTTCAATCTAATTCCTCCAGATTTCCTCTACTATCTTCTTGAAATCTACATGTTTGGTCCAAAAATTCAAGAACTTGAAAGGCCTGCTGACTGGTTCTTGATCAGAATTACACCTTACATATAGTGGTGTGTGATCTGATCCCTGCCTTATTAAATGGTGGACCTCACTTTCCGGTGCAAGATTCATCAAAATGTTATTCCCAAAAACCCTATCAAGTCTCTCAAAGATGCAAGCTTCTTCGATTCTCCCAATCCACCAAGTATATCGACTACCTATAGACTTCAACTCATTCAATGCGCAATTAATAATACATTGAACAAAGTATTGTGTCTCAAAAAGAAACACTGGTAGACCCCCCAATTTCTCCGTGCCATCCACTATTGTTTTGAAATCCCCCCCAACCATCCAAGGTACAATCTGGTTTGCGTTTACCACAAAATCCAAATCCTCCCATAGCTCTAATCTTTCTATCGCACTGCACCTCGCATAGACTGCTGTAAGAGAAAATCTAAATTGTGTGCCTTTTAATTTGTAATTCATAGTGAGTTGTTGAAAAGTATCTGTTGAACCTTCCTCCTCCCAATCGTCCTCCCAGAAAACCCAAATCTTATCCGAGCAATTTGCCTTAGTATGTGGTAATCCCAGCTTTCTCCTATAATTTTCCAGTTTGGAGGGACTTTGGAAAGGCTCTAGTATTGCAATGTATGAATAGTGATGTCTGTTGTTCAAGTCGACTACTCTTTCAAAAGCATTTTGAGTTTTAACCGACCTGATGTTCCAAAAAAGGATTTTGTCTATCATTGATGTGATGATAATGAAGACCCCATCCTACTCCTTGTCTTTATTTGTGACGGCTGATTATGCTTGGATCCTCTTTTGTCTTTTCCCTTTAATCTTTCTATCTGATTTGGTGATAAGTCTCCACTTCTGCCTATACTGTCAATATTTGCATCCATGTTGTCTTCCTCCTCTGTATCTTGTTGATGTTGTTTTTCCTCCTGCTTAGTGATATGGGTTTTGGGGGGTAGCTCTCCCTCCAAATAAGGTGATTTTCCTGACTTTACCCCTTCATTCAGTCCCCTTACCCCTTTAAATTGTTGTTGTCTCTTTTCTCTCTGGGAATCCTCTGGTGAGTTATTTGTACTACTTGATGTCCCTATTTCATTTGAGTCTTTCTCCTTGATTAAATGATCACCTTCATTCGATTCTTCTCCTGATTGATTTCCCCCATGATATCATGCTCCTGTCTTTCTTGACTATCTTTTTTCTCCTCTTCATTCTTTTCATCACGATCCTTATTTTCTTTATTCTGCTCCTCTATTTTATCCCTGTCTATCCCTCCTCCACTTTGTGACTCATATTGATCAGCGACTCTTCTTTTCTCTTCACTGATTTTTCCTTCCTCCACTTCTTTTATAACACTGATTTCCCCTTCTTCATTTTCTTTATTCTCCCCCAAAGCTTCATACATGTTATGTGTTTGAACATTATGATCCTTCACTGGATGTTTCCTTGGATGCCATACATGTTCTCTCCTTCCACCTCAGTTATGATATCTATCCCCTTCCTCAAACTTCATCCTGCTTTGCTCTTTCAAATTATTGTTTTCACCTTGCTTAATCTCCCCTTTATTCTCCACCATGTTTTCTTTTCTGGATCTTAAAGATAATCATATTTAATTATATCTTTATCAATAGTCATATTTAATTTATTTTGTCATTAATGCTATTATTCTCTTTTCCTAACTATTTCTCAATTTCTCATCAAGTATTACAAACCTTTTCATTTGATTTTTAAAAACATCCAACAAACTATTCACGACAGTTAATTTTATGGTTTTTATTTATTTTTTTAGTGGTCTTTCCTTTCTTTGTTCTTTCTTCACTTCTTTTGTTTATTTATTCAATTCAAGAAATTTATATCTTTATATAATATAAATGTATTTCTTTAATCTTGTTTATTTGTCTTTGTACTTATTTATTTAATTTTTAAGTTTCATTTTCATAACTTAAATCTATTAAATTTCTATTCTTAATGACTTTTAAGTTTTCATATTCATAACCTCCAACTAGTAAATTATAAAATTTAAGATACTTTATGATATCTCTCCTTTTATATATATATATATATATAAATTCACAAGTTTTTGTATCATGAAATCTCAACTTATGATTATTCTTTATATTTCATTGTTCTTTGTAGTATTTTATTATGTCAAATTCATGCTTTAATTTGACAAGATGAAGAAGAATATTAATTAGTTTCTCAAAGAGGGTGTCAGACAAGAGCTCAAAAAAGTGGGCACTGATTTTGTATTCTTATTTTTTTTATCTATTTTCTTATGATGAGTCCTAAGGAAGATGTGTGTGTTTATGTTTTCTCCATGTAACTTCTTTAGTTTGAGTTTTTATAATTTTTATATTGCAAGTCAGTATTTTTGTTTAGATGCAAATTAGTTATGGTAACTTTGTGTGTAATAGTACTAATTATTAACAAAGGTTCAAAAATATTATTGCTGTAACACTCCAGAAATTTTTGAGCTAATACTCGAATCATTCTTCGTTGTGAGTAGGATTCTACCGAGAAATTTAAAATTTTTTGAGTGTTAAGCTCACTAGATGTAGCACCTTCAGTTCCAAAAAGAACTAAATTGTAAATAGCAAAATCTGAAATTTGGCAAGTTAAGCTAAGTATGAGTTTTGGGTCAACTTCAAAGGACCATAACTCCTAGCACAGGTTGAGTTAAGTGTCCTACAAGATACCGTAGGAAAGATCTTTGAATAATATTTCCAACACCACCAAGTATGCTCATTTTCGAGTTTTTATGTGGGAGATTTTCTCATTGGAAGTTGGGCTGTCTAGATAAGAAAAGTCAAAATCAGATTTTAAAAGGGTAGTTTGGTCTTTTCCATACGCAATTGGTTTAATTCATTTTTAGTTATTTAATTAGGGTCTAAACTGAATGGGTTCAGTTCACACAATTGCAAAATAATGCTAGGGTGTTAAGAGAAAGAACTCAAGAGGAGAAAGGAGAAGAAAAGGTCTAGATTCGTCGATTTCTTGAGGAATTGATTGCGGATTTCACCAAGGTTTTGATCCTACGAGGTATGTGAGACTTTCATAACGTTGGGTTCGTTCACCCACGTGCCAAACATGTTTATTTCAGCGTGAATTTGTCCTAAAAATATTGGAACTTTGAATGTTTTTGATGGGTATTAATTACCCGGATTACCAAAAATTCTATCAACCCTAGATTATACCCATATTAGAGCATTCATCACCATAATTTCAAGACCAAAAACGTTCCCCATCGATACTTACCCATTAGATTACGTTCTATTGATCGAAAAATGGATTCAGAGAGTTAAAATCTTACCTTTAGCATCAAGAATGGTGAAAAACTGTCAAGGAAACCCCTGGGTTTGTTCCTTAGCTCTGAAGTTCTAAAATGGAAGAATAAAATGTTATTGAGGTTTATTTTTTACTTTAAGTCGCGTCTGCCCCGCCACAACGGCACCCTCCCCGCTACAGCGGCCCTGCCCTGGCTGGAAGAATTCCACCTCAGCGGCTTGCACGGAACCAGTGAGCAAAATTAATAATTCC
Source organism: Solanum oplocense x Solanum tuberosum (assembly GCA_029582345.1). NCBI lineage: Eukaryota > Viridiplantae > Streptophyta > Magnoliopsida > Solanales > Solanaceae > Solanum > Solanum oplocense x Solanum tuberosum. The sequence continues at coordinate 5,113 of JAJONT010070465.1, read as the reverse complement.
AAGACCATCATTTCACAACACACCTTCTACCAACGACACTTAAAAACTACTCGTTCACACTAGGATCAATTCTGGGAGTTCTACTCGCCCGAATTCAATTCCATAAGGTCGTACGGGTTCCTTAATGACTTATCTATCTACTCATATGATCAAATTCATAATTAGATCACCCAATTGTTACCAGATTTCCCTAGATGTTAATATCTCAGATTTTGTCCAAATCTTGACTAGGTTGGGAAATTCTAAGTTACTACAAAAAAGTTTTCCGACCCAAAAATCTTTCCCCGTTGGCTTTTCTATAACGAAGGAACCCAATCGTTACAATAGATACCAATTTACCCATCACTCATCCCCGAGTGACAAACTTAGGATAAATAGGTTAAAGAAAGAATGGAGTAGTACCTGAATCGACGAACAATTGGGGATACTTGTCTTGAATGTCCCTCTCGGTTTCCCAAGTAGCTTCCTCAACTGTACGATGCTTCCATTAAACTTTCACGGACTTAATCTCCTTGGTCCTCAACTTACGCACATCACGATCAAGAATTGCAACTGATTCCTCCTCATATTGGAGGTCTTTGTCTAACACAATTGAGTCCCACTTAATGACATAGTCCCTGTCACCATTATATCTCTTCAACATGGACACATGAAATACCGGATGAACACCCGATAGATTAGGAGGTAAAGCCAATCTATAAGCCACCGGCCCTACACATTCAAGAACCTCAAAGGGACCAATGTATCGCGGACTTAGCTTAAATTTCTTGCCAAACCTCATCACCAATTTCATGGGTGATACCTTAAGAAGAACATTTTCACCGATATGAAAGGTCATGTCTCTTACCTTATGATCTGCATACTTCTTCTGTCTACTCTAGGCTGCTAAAAGCTTAGCTTGAATACTCCTAACCTTATCTTGAGTTTCCTTCACTAAATCAACCCCAAATGGTTTTACATCTCCAGCCTCAAACCATCGTATGGGTGAGCTAAATCCCCTCCCATATAATGCCTCAAACGGTGCCATATCGATGCTAAACTGATAGCTATTATTGTAAGAGAACTCACACAAAGGTAAGAACTTATCCCAATGTCCTCCAAAATTGTAACGACCCGAACTGTCATTAATTAGGAAAAATGGAACTTCAGGAAATACCGGGCCACTGTCCCGCCAGGACGGGCAAGAAGTCGCTAGGGCAGCGACTCCACAATGGGGTAAGCTGGCGCCAGAGCGGAATACGCAAGACATAATGTAAATAACTTGAAATACTAGTTTTTCCTTCTTCCTATAATACCTAAATTAGTTGTAAAACACCCTAGAAACCCTCAGAAGGCTGCTCTAAGCTTTGGAAGGAAGGAGAAGGAGATTTCTAGCATAAAGAGGTCGATGGATTGCGTATTTCCGATCAAGATTACCGTCACGAGTTCCAGAAAACCATAATGGGAGCTATAACTTCATGTGGCTGCTTGGCACCCTGGTAGGCTAGGTTTTATTAATTGAGTACTTATAAATCTGTGACCTCTGCGTAATATAATGTAATTCAATGGTAGGATTTATGCGTAGCCCTTCATGCACCGAACAAAAGAAGATTTAATGATAGGAAGAAGCCTTAGGAGATGAAATAGGGCTAAGTTGGTCGAATTATGGTTAAGTGATATATGGTGTTGAATACTTCATTGTGATGGGTGTGATTGCATGTTTGTGTGGTATATGTTGATCTCGATTCATTATGATACTTGTATATATGTGAATGTTACATTGTTGATCACATTAATTGAAAAAAAGGATATCCGAATGATTAATTCCATGAAACATGACCTGATGAGATGATTATGAGAATGTGATTTGTGATTGTGATTGTGTCTTGTTGAATGGATCGGGTGTTGCGTTCCGACACACTAACTTGGATCGGTTGCCGCGTTCCAACATAATTATGGGTTCGATGGCCACATTCCGACATAATCATTGGATCGGGTACCACGTTCTGGTATGCTAACTGTTTGGGTTTGGGTTCCCTGAGTGGACCATTGATTTGACATAATTGTATGCCTTGAGGATTGTGAAACTGTACCTTGTTCATAATGATAACTGATATTGTATTTCCTGGAGTTGTTATATGGTTATGATGACTTATGTTTGATTGTTCTTTTATGTTGATTAAACTTGATATGTACCTTGATGTTGAGTGAACCGGAATGGGTGAACGCAACTGGGATGTGATACGGTAGGTGGGGAGTCAACATCGCAATAATTGTTAGTTTTTGAGTAAAGGGGCGTCGTGTGTTGTAATGATGAGCAGTGGGGTAGTGTACGTGATGTAAGTGCTTAGGTGGATTTCACTTGGGAGAAAGGGATTTGTGGTTAGTGGTTAGAAAGCTTGACGAAATGTACTATGTGGCCATGACTAGGTATTATGAACAGAAAGTAAGGGTATGACGTAAGAGGTTAGTTGGAATGTTTGTAGTTGTATTTGGGGAGTTTTCTATGTGTTAGAATGGTTAGGCTATGATCAAGAACTTAATAAGTAGGTTGACTGAGATGGTGGTTAGTAGTTAGAGTACTAGCATGCATCGAAGGTATTTCGAGAGAGGGTAAAGGTAAAGAAGCGAGGGGTTTTATTGCATGATCTTACTAGTTGTTTTCTTATGTTATGTGGTGGGCATCGGGTTGACCGATGATGCCTACCAGTACGTGTGATTTGTACTGATACTACTCTTGCTTTGTCTATTGACATTGTCTGGATGCAGGTTGGTGATGTTTCATTAGGTGAAGATGAAGAAATTCTCTAGCAGCTTCTATCTTCCCTTCCGCATGGTGGGAGTTGTCTCTTTATTTATTATGTCTAGTTGTACTCTTAGTAGCTCTTGAATCTGTTTAGACTAGATCCTTAGGGGTGTTAATTACTTTACAAGTCCTAACAAAAATTGTGTTAAGGGAAATCTATTTATAAAATTTAGTTAGTACATATTATTTCTATTTTACCTAATTTCTGCATGCTGTAACTACTGGAATAAAAGGGTTCTCTTACATAGGTGGTAGTATGTAGGTGCCCGCACTACCTGGTGGGTTGGTTCGTGACAAATAGGTATCAGAGCCCAGGTTACCGGTCTCCCACTATAAGGGAAAAATGCGGACTAGACTCCTGCAGATTGGTGTGTTGAAATTTACATCTAATCTTCAGGAAGCTAAGAAGCATTCTAGGAAGTCGTTCCACTTTCTTCTCTCGTTTCGTGCGAGTATCGCTTGTGGTATGAGTTGAGTATATTTGGTATCTAGCAATTCCAATTGGTATCTCAACAAAGTGAAGCGGACGTCGTGGTCATGACTGAAGGAACACAACCAAGGGAAATTGGAACTGAGAAGGTTCCAATTGGTATCAGGCCCTAGGGGCGGTGTAAATACAGGGATGATCAGTAATAGTCATCCATGGAGCGAACTAACTAATAAGGTGAAATTGTTATGATGTGTGGTTTGTAACTGTGAATGCGTACTTCTTGTCATTTGGGATAACTGTGAATGTGGAGGTCTTCTTTGGGTGTCTAAATTAACGGAGGATGAGAAAAGTATTTTTGTTGCGAGGGTGTTGTGGTATAATTATGTGCACAGTGTTGCATGTCTGAATTTGAAATGTGTAATATGCTGGCTAAATTGTTGAAATTATGCAAGTTGTAATGACTTGAGTATTCTGAAGTCCGTTGTAAAGAAAGTCCTCACTATATTCGATGAGTGGGTTTATATAAAACTACGAGGTATTTGAGAGGATTTTGAGATAAGTGAGTGAGGAAAGGGTGAAAATGAGGGAACCATCCCTCAATACACCCATTACTGCTTTCCGATCTTCCACTTTAGCGGGAGTATCCTCGCCACAGTGGCCCTGCCTCAGCGGGAGGGCTGCCGCCCTGGCGGGATCAGACTGTGTAAATTGGGACGCAATTTTTTTTCTTCGAGCAATGCGTCATATCCCTAAACGGTTCTTAAAAGTATAGAACCCTTCGTGAATCAGGTTTGAAAAGTCCTTCCCGTCTGTGATTTCGTGATTAATCGAGTTGTTAGTCGAAGAGACTTCAGAGCAGAGTGCGTAATGACCCATTCACTAGTCATTTGGGGATGAACGATGGGTAAGTGGTACCTATTGTAACGATCCAAACCACCATTCATTAGGAAATATGGAACTTCGAGAAATACTAGGACACTGTCCCGCCAGGGCGCGCTATATGCCGCCAGGGCAGCGGCATCACAGTAAAGTAAGCTAGCGCCAGAGCGGGATAGGCGAGACAAAATGTAAATAACGCAAAATCCTATTTTCTCCTTCTTCCTAAAATACATAAATTAGTCATAAAACACCCTAAAAACCCTTAGAAAGCTACTCTAAGCTTGGGAAGGAAGGATAAGGAGATTTCTAGCATAAAGAGGTCATAGATTGCGGATTTCCGATCAAGATCACCGTCACGAGTTTCAAAAAACATGAATGGGAGCTATAAATTCGTGCGGATGCTTGGCTCCCAGGTATGCTAGGTTTTATTAATTGAGCAGTTACAAATTTGTGCCCTCTGCATAATATGATGTAATTCAATGGTAGGAGTTATGCACAGGCCTTCGTGCACCGAACAAAAGATAATTTAATGATAGGAAGAAGCCTTAGGTGATGAACTAGGGCCAAGTTGATCGAATTATGGTTAAGTGATATATGTCGTTGAATACTTCATTGTGATGGGTATGATTCCATGTTTGTGTGGTATATGTTATTCTCGTTTTATTATGATACATATATGCATGCGAATGTTGCATTGTTGATCACATTAATTGTAAAAGAGGATATGCGAACGATGAATGCCATGAATCATGACCTGATTGGATGATTATGAGAATGTGATTTGTGATTGTGATTGTGGCTTGTTGAATGGATCGGGTGTTGCGTTCCAACACACTAACTTGCATCGGTTGCCACCGAAATGACCCAAAAAGTTCTTAAAAATGTGCTTCGGAAGTTACCGGAAACTTGTTTAGCTATATAAAAAAAAATTCGTTTCGTTTTTCGAAAATCCGACTTCATATTCTTGTTTAGGGGGTCAAATTGAGTGGGAAATGGGTCTAACCCAAATTTTAGAGCAA